>MDKJ01007234.1:0-53822 GCA_005239525.1 Nicotiana knightiana
AAGCACATAAAATGCAAGGTATATAATGCTTAAAATCATGAATTCTAGCCACGCATCATCTCCCATGAAGGGAGTAATGCGGTTTGGGAATAAATGGAAATTGAGCCCTAGGTATGTCGGGCCGTATCTGATCGCTCAAAGGGTAGGATAGGTGGCTTATAGACTGGAATTGCCCCCTGAAATGTCATTAGTGCACCCGGTGTTTCACGTGTCCATGTTGAAGAAGGTGATTGGGGATCCATCCGCCATTGTTCCGGTTGAGACGGTTGGAATTAATGAAGGATTATCATATGAAGAGGTTCCAGTTGCTATTCTTAATAGGCAAGTCCGGAGATTGAGGAACAAATAGATTGCTTCTGTTAAAGTGTTATCGCGAAGTCAACAAGTCGAGGAAGACACATGGGAAGCGGAAAATGAAATGAAAGAGAAATATCCCCATTTGTTTGAATAAGTCCGGTAATGGTTTGAAAATTATCTTTCCTAAGCAATTATATATTGTGTCAAATTTTGTGCAAAAGCACCCCATATTCCCCCCCTAATTGCCCTACTATTGTAACTTCTCAAGTTGTGCCATATTTGTGTATGTTTTAATTATTTGGGTAATGTGCAACTCCTTGAAGTAAGATAAATTATGTGCAATTCATGTGATATTTGAATGATATGCAAGTTTGTGGTGTTAACTGAAATAGGTATAACATATTGAAGTAATTGAATTGCATACGACTTATTGAGGTAACCTAATTATATGCGAGTTGATGGAGTGGCTGGTAATGTGTGGAATTGGTTAAACATGTATTTCGGGGGCTCTCTGACAGGTGGAAAGGCCTATATTCAAAGGAAACTCTGGCGAAATTTTCTGAAATTATCAGAGTTGGTAAAAATTTGGGGGTTGGTTTATTTTTTGTTTTTCCTACTCTAGTGATTCCCCGATCCTCATTCAAGGACGAATGATTTTGAGTGGGGGAGAATGTAAAGACCCGTAAAATTTCATGGCTAAAAATGCCCAAATAGGCCCCCGTGTGGTTATAACTGTAGAAATTCTTAAAACGGATCCTTTTTGAGTAAAAAGTACCCCGGGACTTAAAAGATAAAATTTTCAAGAGTTGCGTTGTTATGCGACGCACTATGCGATCACATAATAGGTATGCGAACCGCATAGTGGTCGCATACATGGACAGTCTGCTATCCAATTTGAGGACAGCTATGTGGCCCAAGATGCAATCGCATTTTGGGAATACGGACGCATAGCTGTCGCATTCTTGCACCTCTATTTTTGCGGAGGAGGTTATGCGACGCACTATGCGATCGCATAACAGGTATGCGGAAAACATAGTGGTCGCATACCTGCGCAGTCCGATTTCTTTTTTGGCCCATTTGAGGGCCATTTATGTGACATCTATGCGGACCGCAGGAATGCGATCTCATTCCTGACCGCATTCTCGCTTCGGGACTTTTAAAATTCTAATTTTTATACCCGACCCCCAGTTCATTAAAACACTTACCCCCTTCCATTTTAACGATTTTCTGAACAAAATAGAGAGATGGAAGAGAGAGTTCTTGAGAGAGAAGGTTCCATCTTCACCCAAACTTGATTCTTCACTATCACTCGGGCCCGGAAGTTATTGAGAAATTGTCATCTTCTTCACTCTAAGAGGTGAGTCCCCACCCTATTTCCTTTTAATTCTCAGGTTTTGGCTAAAAAGGGTAGGACACATAAATTGATTCTTGGAGATAAAAGTCGATACCTTGCATGCATGTAAGTTAAACTCCCTAATCTAGTAAAGGGAAACGAGTTTGGGTAATTATTCACAAAAAGATGGTTAGTAATCTAAGGGGTCACATAGAGTTCGATAAAATGCCTAAATGAGTTCGAGTTATGTTTATGGTTCCTAATTCTAAGTGAAATATGTCAGATTGTGGAATAGATTGACGGTGCTAGACGGTCCGGTGATTTGTGGTAAAAACATTAAAGGGGAATTCCGATTCAAGGTATGTATGGCTAACTTTAATCTTTGTAGAGTCATATTGTTGGTGTCCGAGCACTCGGTATGAAATTATTGCTTGAGCATATGTGAATTAATTGTCCTGCTGTGTCGAGGTGTAAGATTTCGTTCTCTGAATTTCTTAATGGATTACCATGCTAATTGCGATTGTGAAGGGTGATTCTTTGTAGTTATCCTATCATGTGTAAGGTTCGTTAAATGGTCGAATATGTCAATATGGTAGTATGTGCTACTAAATGAAAGAATGTTAACGTACCCTAATGTGGGAAGGTATCTAATTGCTAAGGGCCGAGTGTGGCAAAGGATGAAAAGAAACTGTGGATTGATTTAATTGAGTTAAATAATGATGGCAACACCATATATGAATTACTGTTTGGTAAGGATTATTGTGCCTTGGCTTCATATAGTTGTTGGTTGATATGAACTTATGTTCTTGATGATGAAAATCCCTATGATATAATTGTTGGTTATTGTTGCTATCAAATATGATTGTACGGTAGGATCGAGTTGCGCGCTGCAACACGAAGTAATAAGGGTGGAGAGGTAATAAGGGTGAAATGTGAATGTACGGTAGGATCTAGTTGCGCGCCGCAACACAAAGTAATAAGGGTGGAGAGGTAATAAGGGTGAAATGTGAATGTATGGTAGGATGGGGTTGCGCGCCGCAACACAAAGTAATAAGGGTGGAGAGGTAATAAGGGTGAAATGTGAATGTATGGTAGGATGGGGTTGCGCGCCGCAACACAAAGTAATAAGGGTGGAGAGGTAATAAGGGTGAAATGTGAATGCACGGTGGGATCGGGTTGTGCACCGCAACAGATGAACAATTGAATTGAGTAACTGTGGAATCTTCATTTGTGATTTTCTGTATATCTGTGTGGTACTTGTGTGGTTATTCTGACTGTCTTCCAATTGGGTACTGTTTGATTTACTTAGAATAAACTTTGTTCCTACATACTAGTACTATTCAAAGATACTAACGTCCCTTTTGCCGGGGGCGCTACATCTTTTATATGGATGTAGGTGGTTCCACAGCAGGTAGCTCAGACCGCCGATAGTGGTGCCTCCCTTCCGTTCCTTCAGCAGATCCGGTGAGCCACATTTCCTCTCGGGGCCGTGTGTTGTCTATATCACCTCTTTTGTATATGTTATGTCTTCTAAGGTATAGCCGGGGCCTTGTTGCCGGCAAGTATTGTGAGAACTCTTAGTACTCTTAGAGGCTCCGTAGACATGATGTGGGTTGTGCATATATGTATTTTGGGCAGTAATTTGTGTTTACTAGTAATCGTGGTCTGAATCGGAAATTATTGTATGTTTTGTGATTACCAAATGTTGAAAGGATAAAGGATGAAATGAACTCAAATGGTAAATTCATGCTTAAACTCTAAACTGCTAATTCATGTGGAATAATGTATATTGTAAAAACGGGGCAACGCGTTGGGCAGGAAAGGCAATCCAGGTCTGCTTGACCGGGATCATCCGGTTGGGCGCCGGTCCCGTTCCTCGGTTTTGGGGCGTGACACCCTAGCATCATGCTGAACTGGAGCCGCTGGGGGCATAGGAATATACTCCAGGTCCTGATCGACATGACCCCTCTGCTCAGGAGTGTGGGCTTCGGAAGTCTATGCCCCTCCCTCGGTCTGAGATGTAGCGGGAGCTATCATAAGTAGTCCAGCCTGAGCTAGAGTACTGAACATGCTCATGAACTGAGCTAAAGTCTCCTGTAAGGCTGGAGCAGCAATAGGGAACTCCTGTGCCGGCCCCGACCTATGGAGGCTCTGGAAGGGGGCTCGGGTGCCTTTTTGTTGGTCCTCCCAGTATGGGTCCTCACTATCTGTGGGAAAGAATATAATAGAATTTTAGAATTTTTGATTTCAATAACTATCACGACAAGGAAATCAAAGAAATATGATTGTTCTTAACAGTTACATAGCCTCCCAAAGATATATACGGACGTCTCCGCACCGATCCGCGAGACTCTAATAAACTGGCTTGTGACTTGTGACTACATGAACCTAGACGCTCTGATACCAACTTTCACGACCCGATTTACCCTCTGAAAGGCATCGTGACGGCACCTAGTCTCTACGACTAGGTAAGCCTAATTGCGGAACAAATATTAAATAGAAGCATGAAATAAAAACGAAAATAAGTGAGTCTACAAATGAAACATCGCCACTTGGCGCGTACAAATACAATTTCCCAAAACCCGGAATATCTCTTTAGTCACAAGCTCTATCTCAAAATAGCTCTATACAATGTAAGGGAATTTACATGCAAAACCTATCTAAAACTGGAGTGGAAGGTGACTCGAAGGACTCTGCGGACGCGGCAGAATTACCTTTCGGTCTCCTAAAAGCTGCTGCTCGGACCCCTAACCACGAAACTGAGCATTGGTACCTGGATTTGCACACGAAAAACATGTGCAAGAAAGGGAAGGAGTACACCACAAATTGGTACCCATTAAGTGCCAAGCCTAATCCTAGTCGAGTAGTGACGAGGTTAGGTTAAGTCTCTACTGGATTTTTATAGTAAAACAGTTTAAAATTTGAACAAAGAGATGTAATAATCTAAGGCAAATCAGTAGGAACAATGAGCTAAAAGAAAATAATAACAGGGAGCCTTCGGCTCAACACAACATACATCACAGTAACAAGTATGCAATGCAGTACATGGGGAAAGCTCCCAAAATCTCGTTCGTAGTCACAATTTAAATATGCAATGCAGTACAGGGGAAAGCTCCCGGAATCTCGTCCATAGTCCCAATTTAAATATGCAATGCAGTACATGGGGAAAGCTCCCGGAATCTCGTCCATAGTCCCAATTTAAATGTGCTATGCAGTACAGGGGGAAAGCTCCCGAAATCTCGTCCATAGTCCCAATTTAAATATGCTATGCAGTAAAAGGGGAAAGCTCCCGGAATCTCGTCTGTAGTCCCAATTCAAATATGCAATGCAGTACAAATACCGAATACAATTTTTTTATATTTAAAACAATTCAGAAAAAATCACAGGCAAAAATATGGATGAAACTACCTAAACATGGTACACATAGTAATAACTAGGGAAAGTTCAATTAAAACAGGTAGGCATGCTATTTCCTAATCTAAACTACATAGTCAATACATGAGACAGTGAAATAGAAATGAAATGATTTAAGTCATGGAGGGAAAAATGGAGTCGTAGCAACAATGGCCCGGGTACGTACTCGTCACCTCATGTACACGGCGCCCAAACAACATAAAACAGTATTAAAATAGCCTAAGGGGAAGTCCCCAATACAGAGTTAGGCAAGCCACTTACCTCGACTGCGCTACTCAACTCAAAACCACTCTCTTGCCACGAGTATCCGACTCCGATGGCCCAAATCTATTCAATTCGATTGCATACTGTAAATATCACTTTAAGGAATCAAAATAGCTAATAAGCTCGAAGCTAATACACGAAATTAGGAAAATTTGCCCAAAAAGTACCCCCCCCCCCACGTCTCGGAATCGGGTAAAAATTATAAATTTCGGACACCCATTCACTCACAATTCTAACCATACAAGAATTACTCAAATCGAATATCAAAATCTCGATCAAAACTCAAGAATTTGGCCTAGGAACCTTATCCAATTTTTCCCAATTTCTCCACCAAAATTTCGAATTTAAAGGGGTAGATTAACGAGTATAATCATGGAAATTTTAGGTATTTAATGTTCTTCCCAGTTATTCTTCAGTGCGATCGCGGACACCTAGTCGCGATCACGGAGAGTCATCCACACACGCCACTCTTTTCCCCTACGCGAACGCAGGGTCCTGCTCGCGATCGCGGACCTCAACCAACTAAACCTACGCGATCGCGGTTGGCTTCACGCGACCGCGTAGAGTAACACCCAAATCCCTCCTGCCTAAGACTCCTCTACGCGAAGCGCACACTCCCATGCGAACGCACAGGTCAAGGTTGCCCAACCTATGCAATCACAAACCTTTTTACACGATCGCATATAACAAAAATTTGCCTGCCTCAACTTTATTCTACGCGGTCGCGGATTCATCCATGCGATCGCAATGAACAAATGACTGCTACGGTAAAACCAGAAATACCAGCAAACTCCCAAGGGCTAAAAATACCCGTTTGAGCATCCAAAATACACCTGAGGCCCTTGGGACCTCAACTGAACTTACCAACCAGTCCTAATACCTCATTCATACTTATTCGAGCCTCCAAAACACATCACATAACCTCAAAATCACAAGGTATACATGGATTCAAGCCTAAGAACTTATGAAATTTCCAAAATCTACAATCGATGCCGAAACATGTCAAAACTAGTCTGAATGACCTCAAATTTTGCACGCAGGTCACAAATGACACAATGGACCTACAACCACTCTCGGAATTCCATTCCGAGCCCGATATCAACATTTCACCTATCGGCCGAAATCACCAAAATTCTAACTTTCTCCAATTCAAGCCTAAATCTACTACAAACCTCGAAAACACATTTCGAACACGCTCCTAACTCCGAAATTACCCAACGGAGCTAACAGAGTCGACGGAATCCCATTCCGGGCCTGTCTTCCCACATTTCCAACTACGGTGCGATTTCTAAAGCTTAAACTCACATATAAGGACTATGTGTCTAAAAATTCTCCGAATTTCACCACTCAATGTTCCAACAAGTCCCAAAATCAGAAATAGACATGTGAAAAATAGTTATTAGGGGATCGGGGAGCTAATTCTCAAAACAACCTACCAGGTCATTACAAGCTTGGTCCTAACTTGAGGTTCAGACCAAATTACGTTTACCCATTCACCCACGAGCTCGAATATACAATTATTTGTGAAATCCGACCTCAATTCGAGGTTCGACTTTACAAAATTTTCTAATTCTACCCAAACCCTCAATCTTTACCATGAAAATTCTTAGTTTTTGATTTAAATGTGATGAAAAGCATTGGGTAATTGAGAGAGTAAAGTTTAGAATTGATTACCAACAACTTGAGATGAACTTTGATGAAGAAACTCGTCCTTAAGGCTGTTTGGTTCGAAAATTATGAAGAAAAAGGGTTATGTCCACGTTTAAAAGTGTATTTACATAGCTTGCCAGGCCTTCTATGCGTTCGCATGGGCCTGCCCGCGTTCGCATAGGGGCTGCATTCGCATAGGGTACTTGGGCTCCCCTCCCCCCAGGCCCAATTAACCTAGTGCATCCGCGAGGGAAACTATGCGTTTGCATAGCACAACTGGTGGCCCCCTGAAACTTGCATTATGCGATCGCGGATAGGGCTATGCGATCGCATATCACTAATTCGCTGCGCACCAGAACCAGCAAAAACAACAATTCTCATGTGTAAAACACACTGTGGCCTATTCGAAACTCACCCGAGCCCTCGGGGATCTAAACAAAAAATGCACATAAGTCTAAAAACATCATACGAACTTGCTTCGTGCAATCAAATCATGAAAATAACATCTAAAACTATGAATTTAACCTCAAAACTCATCATTTTTCTCAAGAACACTCAACTTTCACTATTTCTCAATCGGACGTCCGAATCACGTCAAATCAACTCCGATTCTTACCAAATTTCACAGATAATATGTAAACATTATAACAAACATGTATCGAGCTCCAGAACCAAAATAAGGGCCCGATACCAACGGTTCCAAACATTAATTCATTAAGAATCCAACAAAACAATTTGTTTCAAAAATTGATTTTCAAGGCTAGGGACCTCAGAATTCAGTTCCGGGCATATGCACAAGTCCCATATTTTATTGCGGACCTCCCGAGATTGTCGGAATATAGATCCGTGTCCGTTTACTAAAAGTGTTAAACAAAGTCAACTAAAACCAAAATTTAAATTCCAAAAATTACTATTTCTTATATTTTCACATAAAAACTTTCCGGTTTCACGCCTGGACTGCGCACGCAAATTGAGGTAAATAAAAATAAACATTTTAAGGCTAATGAGCCTGGAATGGAGTCTTAATTTATAAGATGAAGCAAAAACTCAAGAAATTCAAGCTAGACATGAGCCTGAAAATCAAGGAGGAAGTCACTAAGAAGATCAAAGCCAAGGTCCTCAGAGTAGTTGAGTACCCAACTTGGTTGTCCAATATTGTACCAGTTCCAAAGAAAGATGGGAAAGTCAGAGTCTGTTTGATTATCGGGACCTAAACAGAGCAAGTCCCTAGGATGATTTTGCTGCTACCAAACATACACATTCTGATCGACAATTGCGCCAAGCATGAACTGCAATCCTTTGTAGATTGCTTCACGGGTTACCATCAGATTTAGATGGACGGAGAAATCTGTCCAAACTCTATCAATTCAGATGCAGTCAAAAGATACTATGTGTAAACTATTTGTGCTTTTTCATATGATGTAAATTGAACTGCGCTCGACCTGATTCCCGTTTAAGAGGGGATACGTAGGTAGCCCTGTGGGTTCGGTCACAATTCAATAAAATTTCTATTTTCCCCCACAATCAGAAACTGGGCAGAATTTTTAGGAGGACCCTCACAATTCTGAAGTAAGTTCAGTCAAGCGCAACATGCGGAACACTCAGAAAGTTTATCTAGTTAACTTGGGTAGAATTTTGAGGAGGACCCTCAAAATTCTACGGCAGAGGAAGTCACAATGTCTCTAATAATGTCACAGTTACTGGTTCATCTAACTATCTTCTAAACTGCATACTAGTATGTCTTTGAAAATTATACACACATGCTTTTGAAACTTTACTTTTAGCCAAATGCTACCCCGAACAACTTGAGCACGATCCTCGGACAGAACGGAGCAGATCAAGCAAGCAAAGACACGAACCAACCTCCCCCGCAAAACTCATAAATTTTCTTGGGTTGCAGGACTATATCATCATGATAAACACCATCACAACAATACAATCGCTATGCATGAAACACATTGTCAGCTAAGAATAATTCACTCTTACCGTTCTCCTTGCATGAGGCTAAACCCTGTCTCTCTACTATCATAAGGCTAAGCATTGCCTTCTCTTTGCATGAGACTAAGCCTTGTCTCAATCATTTTTATGAGGCTAAGCCTTGCCTCCCTATTTGCATAGGGCTAAGCACTGCCTTCTCTATGTATGAGACGAAGCCCTGTCTCAATCCTTGCATGAGACTAAGCCCTGTCTCAATCCTTGCATGAGGCTAAGCCCTGCCTGCCTATTTGCATAAGGCTAAACACTGCCTTCTCTTTGCATGAGACTAAGCCATGTCTTAATCATTTGTATGAGACTAATCCCTGCCTCCCTACTTGCATAAGGTTAAGCACTGCCTTCTCTTTGCATGAGACTAAGCCTTGTCTCAATCCTTGCATGAGACTAAGCCCTGTCTCAATCCTTTCCTGAGGCTAAGCCCTGCCTCCCTACTTGTATAAGGCTAAGCACTTCCTTCTCTTTGCATGAGACTAAGCCTTGTCTCCATATTGCACGAGGCTAAGCCCTGCTTCTTTACTTGCATAAGGCTAAGCACTGCCTTCTCTTTGCATGAGACTAAGCCTTGTCTCAATATTTCACGAGGCTAAGCCCTACCTCTCTACTTGCATAAGGCTAAGCACTGCCTTCTCTTTACATGGGACTAAGCGATGTCCAGAATCTTGCACGAGACTAAGAACTGTCTCTCTTGCATTGGTCTCTTGCATCGGGCTAAGCTCTGCCCCTAACTTTGTACAAGACTAAGCTCTGTCATGTTGCCTCTAGCATCATGCCTCTGCACCTCATGGGTTGAAATACATCCAACTTGTCCAAAGGCGTCAGGGTCTGAATGCACCATCCTCATAGCCAAAACACATCATGCCATGGCCTGAGGATCTCTCAAACTTGTACATCATTATTCAAAGGCTTCATGGTTCAGAGGCACCATTTTCGTGGCCCGAGAACATCATTTCATGGCCTGCGAATCCCTTACTGCACAATTCATGGCCCGGGACGTCATGGTCTAAGGACATCATCCTCAATCGTGCAAAGACAGTTTTCATGGTCTGAAGAGAATTTGCATCATGTCTAAATTTACGCAAATTTTTACGTATGTGCTTGCAGTACATCTTTTGATTTGCAGGAAAACTAGTGAGTAACTGTTATCCCAACAAGACCAATCCCGCTCCAGTTCCTTCAAATCATTTCAAACCTGACCACTCACCATAACAAGTTCATCTTATTCGAAACCTTTTGTCCGTCCTTGTGACAACTCCGTAGGTTATTCCACCGGTGGATCCAGAACTACACACGGACTGATTCCTGTAAAACCAGGGATATGTAGGCAGCTCGGGGACCGGAGTGCGTCCTATATCTCTCAAATCACTCTATTCGGTCACAATTGGCCATCATATATTTACCCGACAACTCTTTCATCCTTTCCGAGTAAAGATGGGCAGTTGTTGATACCCAATTTTTCCATATATATATTTAAAATAGTGCATGAGCATCAACCAATATTTTTCCATAATTTTCTGTAATTTTTAAAGGATTTTTAATTAATTTATTCCATCATTTTATTATCTAAATAATTACTAATCGCATCACAAATGATTTTATAATAATTTTATTACTTAATTTTAATCATTTATATTTATATGAAGTTTTTCTCATTTTATGCATAATTATATTTACATCTTTAGGTTATAATTGCAATAACTTTGCAATAATAGCCCATGCGTGCATAATTACTTTATTTACACGAAAAATGAATTTTTACTTTTTTATAATATTGAGTAATTATCTTAAATCATTTTCATATACGAATAATATTTTTCATCATTTATTTATTATTTTATAAATTATTTTATTAATTTAAGTGTGTATTGAAAACATAGCCTTTTTATTAAATTTTTTCGGACCAGCCCAATACTAACTAGCCCAACTATCCTAACCCGTAACCCAATACCCAAACCCAAATACCCATACCCCCATACTCGTCAAAATTAAACCGGCCCGCCTAAACTCTAATCCTGGCCGTTGATCTCAGAAGATCGACGACCCTAAACCTTCAACCCCTTTTTAATTAACCAAACACCCCTAAACCCTAAATCATTTCCCCTACCCGCCGCCTTTGGATCCTCTACTCCACTCTTCTCTCTCACCCCCTTCAAACCCTAGCCCCACCGTCACACATTCCCTCTTGATTCATGGGATTTTCCTTCGATTCCATGCTTTAGTTGGCTTCATCTCTTTACTGGTTATACGATTCTTATGTTACTTGATGTGAATCTCAAGAGACTTGAACCAAATCTGGTTCAAAGTCTCTCATATCCCGGCTTTGGTTCAAACCAGACTTGGTTCACTTCTGTTTATTTTTTTATGAACCTGGCTATTTCCTGGATAAATCTGCTTAGATCTTGTTAGATTTGAAACGATTTAGTGTTTGTTTTGGTATTTCCCCTTTAAAATTTCGATATTTCTGTTTCTTACTACTTTTATTATTTTATGACCGATTTTTTAGGGTTTTGGTTCTAACGGATTTTTGCAAGAAAATGTTTTAAGATTTACATGTTTCATCTCTGGTTTGTTTATTTATTGTTTGATTGATTTTTACTTGATTTAATTAGTTCCATCTATATGTCTTTGTATTTCTAGGGTTTTGAGTATTTGACTATTTATCCTAATGTTTCTGCCTGTCTACCTTCAACTCTTTCAATTAGGTGTTAATTAATTCTACTTACCTAAATTGGATTTTGAAATCAGCTTTTCTTTGGTACAAGTATTTCCTTATTAAGATTTTACCTGTTCTTACCTTATTTATGTGATTTAATTACTCGTACTACTTTCCTTAACTCCCTTACTGGCCTGGTTTTTATGATTTGATTATGGAGCTGACTCCTAATTGATTTCTGGACTTATCTCTTACCTTATCTAAACTAGTACTTAACTACTGATTGATTCCATATAATGTTTTCCTTAAATTAAAGTGGTACTAGACTGATTTTATGCTATTTTGTCCTGTTAATGGATTAGAGCAGACTTCTAATTGATTCTGGAACTATTTCCTTACCTTATTTGATATGGCACTTGACTACTGATTGATTCCATATAATGCTTTCCCTAAATTAAGTGGTATTAGCCTGATTTTATGCTATTTTGTCCTGTTAATTGATTGAAGTCGACTCTAATTGATTATGAAGTTATTTTCATGCCTTATTTGTGTAAGACTGATTCATTACCTTATTTTGTCTATCTCATTGAGACTATTTAAACCCCTTCCTCATTCCCTTTAGAGGATACTCGAATCCTGTTATTCTCACAAAAACCTAAGTTCTCTTTTTTCTCTCTTGTTCTGATTTCTGTACTAAGTGGTTATTATTTGGCCGGCTAAAAGCCAAGGCCAAATAACTCTGGAATTTAACTGCTATTGCACCTTACTTGCTTTCTTCTCAACTGGTGTGCTCTAACCTTTGCAATTTCATTCTCTATGTTTTGTTTGACTGCCTGTTTCAATTCCTAGCATGATTATGTCCTTTATATGAATATATGATTTGATTTGGTAATACTGTTACTTAAGACTAAGTTATTTCAAATAGCATGAATACTCTCATAACTTATTGTAATGTTTAGTTTGTTTCATTAACCTGTTCTGAAACTGATAAAGTACTACATGCATGTAATCATATGTTATAAGACCAGTCTGTTTCTGTGTTCAAACCATGACTTCTTTAATATTTAACCTAATCATATGCCAATCTGCTTGAACTATGTGCTGAACATGGATTCTGTTTGTTTCTTGGTGCAGTTCTGTTTGCAATCTTGTAATCTGAATCTGTTTGCTTTTGAAAATTTAGTTATTTCTAAAACCTGCCCCCTGCCTTTAACCTTTATGCAATGGTTTTCCAAACTCCTACTCTTAGTTATTTAGGTTCCTACCACCCCTAATGTGAGCATTGCCTAGGGTCCTTCAGACTCCTTTGAACTCTGGCACATTGGGGCTGGTTTTTCCAATCTTTTATGAGTTACCTTCTGAATGTGGTTCTGGTGTGAGCATTTCCCTGGGTCCTTGAGGCCCTTGACTTTGGCACACTGGAAGCTTGACTTTTAATGTGCCATGGGTGGATCATTACTATACTCTAAAGATGTTCTGTTGGAAGGCCTAGTTCTCAGGTTTATATTGGGCCTATGAAGTCTCCCTATAGTGTAATAGATACTATTATGTAACTTATTCATTCTGGGTTGTAATAACTTTTGCAATAACAGATTTTGGGTTGATTAGTGAAAGTTGGGGGGTTTCCTTCTATTTTTGTTAAACTTGGGTAGAAATCCTGCCTATATGCTTAATTATGTTGATCAAATCATGTGAGTGTTATTACTTGTTTAGAGATCATGCCTATATGATTTTCTTGATTGTTTAATTCCGTATTTTGTTTACACTCGCATATTAGAGATCCTGTTTATAGGTTTTTCCGTTAATTCCGCATTAGAAATTCTATTCCTAGGATCCACACATATTTTTAACTCAACGTGCATTAGTAACCATGTCTATAGGATTCTGTTTGAAATAATAACCTTTCCTGGCAATCTGCTTTAAATTCCGCCTACATACGCTTAATAGATACCATGCTTATAGGAAATAAAGATCAGTTCAAACCTAGAAATCATGCCTATAGGATTTAAACTAATATATATCATGCCTATAGGGTGAAATCAGTTTTCAAACATAGAAATTTTGTCTATAGGAGTTTAAATCAAGTCAGTAATTAGAAATCATGCCGATAGCAAGTAAAGATCAGTCTCAACTTAGAAATCATTCCTATAGGGGTTTAAATCAATTCTGCAATTAGCAAGCATGCCTATGGGACTTAAAAGGAATGAAAACTTGTCTTTATGTGTTAAAATCAGCAGTTCACTTAGAAACCATGTTATAGGTCTGTAATAAACTCGTAGAAACCATTCCTATAGGGTTCCGTTAATCAGTTCTGAGTTCGATCAATTCTGGCTATTACTTAGGCAAATCGGTAAGGGTTGTTAATGATTCTGGGCCTAAAAACTGTGACAATTTGCTGCCTAGAAGTGCCCAGATTCATGCTTGATAAAATCAGTAGGCAAGCTAATAGGTCTCGATGCTCGCCTTAATAAAATTGTTTCTTTACATTATGTTTCTGCTCATATAGATATCTTGCCTATAGGATTCTAAAATTAACAAAGTATGTTGATTCAATTGCGTGCATTTGCTGCTTATGTGTGGAGGTCAATGTGAGCCCTTATTTGTTTCCTTACATGAAAGTCCTATTTGTATTTTGTTTGTCGCCTAGATTTCTCATTTTTTAAGTAATATAGGTCAGTCTAGAACCACCCTAAATAGAGGTCCTAATACCTCCAGGGCCATAGGTAAGGGACGGGTAGTGCACGCATAAGGAACGAGCTAGAAGCTATTAGAACGCTTAGGTAACAACTGAAAGATAGTAATTGGGTATTAAAAGAGATGATAGCCCGTCCGCTAATGCTGTGAGTAACATCCCAACTTGGGGAAGTTACAAAGTATTACATGGAATGATCCTATAGGCTTAAAAAACCTAGGACCCCCTTTTTAATCCCGTTTAAAGTAACTTGTATTGTCCAAATTGTTTTCCTTCCCTTTTAGACTAATTCGCTTATTTTAAGTTCGACCGGGACCCACCGTTGTGGACCTCGAAGGGTGCCTAACACCTTCCCCCCGAGGTAATTTGAGCCCTTACCCGATCTCTGGTGATGCAAACTGGTTTATGAGTTAATTTCTTTAGGTGCCCTAACGCACCTTAATCCATTAGGTGGCGACTCTTCCAATCCCTTACCCAATCCCAAAAAGAAGGAGTTGTCCCAGAAATGTCGAAACCCAATTTCGCGAGAAAAAAGGGAGCGACACCAAATATGGTTGAAATACGCTGCTCATCAGATGCATGAACGTTGCTAGGACGTTGGTTAGCCCAAACGACATCACCAAGAACTCATAATGGCCATAACGGGTCCTGAAAGTCGTCTTGGGAATATCTGAATCTCGAATCTTCAGCTGATGGTACTCGGATCTCAAATCAATCTTAGAGAACACCCTGGCTCCCTGAAGCTGGTCAAAAAAATCAACAATACGAGGAAAAGGATACTTATTCTTGATTGTAACCTTGTTTAACTGCTTGTAGTCAATACATATTCGAATGGAACCATCCTTCTTCTTTACAAATAACACTGGTGCGCCCCAAGGCAACGAACTAGGCCGAATGAACCCCTTATCTAGGAGTTCCTGAAGCTGCTCTTTCAATTCCTTCAACTCCGCTGGTTCCATATGATATGGTGGAATAGAAATAGGCTGAGTGCCTAACACCAGATGAATACCAAAATCAATACCACTGTCAGGCGGCATGCGCGTCAGATTTGCGGGGAACACATCCGAAAAATCACGGACCAGAGGAACAGAATCAATAGCGGGAGTCTCATCAATGACATCCCTCACAAAATCCAAATAAGAAATCACCCTACTCGACACATAATCAATAGAACCTCTTCACTCAACTCTCGGGAATCCCAGCATCGCTAAGGTCACGGTCTTAGAGGGACAATCTAGAACATCATGACACAGAGATAGCCAATACATGCCCAATATCACATCAAAGTCAACCATGCTAAACAATAACAGATCCACTCGGGTCTCCAAACCCCCAATAGATACCACACACGACCGATACACGCGGTCCACAACAACAGTATCACCCACCGGAGTCGACACATGAACAATTGTAACTAAGGACTCGCGGGGCATTTCCAAAACATGAGAAAAATATGACAAAACATAGGAATACGTGGAGCCAGGATCAAATAAGACCGAAGCATCTCGGTGACAAACTGAAACAATACCTGTAATCACTGAATCTGAGGCCATAGCATCTGGTCTAGCTGGAAGTGCATAAAAATGGGCTTGACCTCCACCTGATCGACCTCCCCCTCTAGGGCAGCCTCTAGCTGCCTGACCCCCACCCTAGCTGGCTGGGCGGGTGGTGAAGTAACTAGAGCTGAAGTCGAAGGCTGGCCCCTCTGCTGAGACGGACCACCATGACGACAAGGACACTGCATCCACACGTGCCCAAACTCTCCCCACTTGAAACAACTCCCTGGTGCGAGAGACGAGGACTGAAGGGAACCCAACACCAGGATAACTGATATAAGAACCTGGCGTGGAGGATCCCTGAACTGATGGTGCACGAGATGAACTATGGGCTGGGAGAGCACTGAATTATGGGTGCCCCTGATGAAAATTGTGAGGGACGTGGCCAGATGATCCCCCACGATAACCTGAGCGACCTGGCTGAGCCTGCCTGAATGGACGGCCTTTGCCATGCAGGAACTGTCCTCTTGAAGGAACACCACCAAAACTACCAGATCCTCGAGGCCTCTTGGCCTCCCTCTCATCTCGCTCCTGGCGATGAACTGACTCATCTCTCAGGAAATATCAACAACCTCCTCAAAAGTGGCACCCGATACTCTCTCCCTTGTCATGAGAATCCGAAGCTGATATAAGAGACCATCCACAAACCTCCGGACCCTCTCACTGTCCGTGGGAACCAACCAAATGGCATGAAGAGCTAGCTCAGAAAACCTCATCTCGTACTGCATCACGGTCAAATCACCCTGGCGCAACTGCTCGAACTGCCTACGCAGCTCCTCTCTACGGGACTGTGGAACATACTTCTCTAGAAAGAGAACAGAGAATTGCTGCCAGGTAAGGGGTGCTTCACCAACAGGACCACGCCTCTCATAAGCCTCCCACCAAGTAAAGGCAGCTCCTGAAAACTGCAAGGCGGTGAACGAGACTCCACTGGTTTCCAATATACCCGTTGTGCGCAGAATCCTCTAACACCTTTCTAAGAAACCATGGGCATCCTCGGCCTCTGCGCCGCTGAACGTCGGAGGCTGAAGTCTACCAAATCTCTCCAACCTGCGCTGCTCGTCATCTGGCATGACAGGAATCACATAATCCTAAACATGTGCAACCGGCTGGGCTGGAGCTGCCCCCGGTGTCTGAAGTCCCTGAATAACCTGCTAAGGTGTACGGGTGGCAGGAGTCTGAGTGCCTTCCCCAACCTGAGAAGTAGCTGCTGAAGTAGAAACAATGATCGCCTGAGCAAGACTGGTGCATGCGGTCAAAATCTGGGCCAAGGTCTCCTGAAGACCCGGAATAACAATAGGCACAACTGGTGCCTGAGCTGGTCCCACAAGAACATCTGCGGCTGGGACCTGATCTGGAATAATAGGCGGGTCTATGGGTACCGCCCCGGAAGCTGCGGGGGATATACCTCTACCTCTACCATGGCCTCGACCCCTCATGGGTCCCACTGGTGGTTGATCGCCCTGTCTGGTAGCGCATGTCCTCACCATCTGTGAGAGAATGAAACAACAGAAGTTTAGTTACCAGAATCAACAGATTCGCACGATCAGAATTCAAGAATGTGAGATTTTTTCCTAAGGGTTCTGTAGCCTCTCAAAGATAAGTACAGACGTCTCCGTATCGATCCGCAAGACTCTACTAAATCTGCTCATGACTGGTGAGTTCTATGTAACCTAGGCTCTGATACCAACTTGTCACAACCCCAAACCCTCCGACCGTGATGGCGCCTATCGTGATACTCGGATAGCCAATTTAATACTTATAACATAAAGAAACATTTCGTTCAAATCATTACTAATATGATATTTCATAAAAAATTTCATTTAAGCATTTCAAAGCAAGTAACGATATACCAAACATTAACTACAACCCAAAATCCCGGAGTCGCTAGTCATGAGCATCTAAGGAAAATACAAGTCTGGGAAACATAAATGCTACAAAAGAAAGAAGGAGAAGGCAAGGCTGCAGATGTCGTGCAGCTACCTCGCAGATCTTCGTAATGTATGAGACAGGTAAAATCAACTCTCACCCCGATGCCCTAGCACCTGAATCTGCACACAAAGTGTAGTGGGTAATGTGAGTACGCCAACTCAGTAAGTAATAAAAGTAAATAAGGCCCGAGCAATAAGAAACACGTAAGTACATGTTATAAATTCACAGTAAATATAGTTCTTCTTCCCAATAGTATATATGTCAAATCATCACGCTTAAAAGCCGATTTCAGTATAAATCATTTGAAATATTTTTCCAACAATTTTAACAGAAATTCCAGGAGTTCAGAGTAATAGTTATAAAAATCATAAATAGCCTCTCGAGCAAAAACATGTATCATAAACCGCCCCCGGGCATAACATCACTCAGAATCAGTCCCTCAGCAAACCTCGCAATAACTCATAATCAGCCCCTCGGGCAACCTCACATCCACTCATGCCTCTCAATCACTCGTCACTCGGCACTGCGGACTCGGTACTCGGACTCAGTAGGTACCTGTGCTCACTAGGGGTGTACAGACTCCGGAGGGGCTCCTTTAGCTCAAGCGCTATAACAAGCCAAATCATGGCATTAATCACTCTGGCACTCGGCCTATCAATAACATGCTGCGGCATGCAACCCGATCCAATATCATATCCTCACAAATCAGGCCCTCGGCCTCATTTAGTCATAAACCTCAAAAGCCACTCGGGCATTTCAGTAAAAATAGGGAACTCATCCAAAAACATCTTTCATATGCATCAAAGTAGAGTAATGAAACTCAATCAAACAGTAAAGAGGTAAAAATCATGATTGAGTGTAACTTTCAATTCAAAACAGTGAGGAAATAATAGTAAAAGCCCAAAAGGGTCCAAACAACTTGGCACGAGGCCCATATACGACGTTCAGCCCAAAACATAGTAATACTTTCTAAAACACAAAATATCATATAGTTTTCAGTCAAATATGCAACTTAATAGTTGCTACGGGACGGACCAAATCACAATCCCCAATAGTGCACGCCACACACTCGTCACCCAGCATGTGTGCCACTTCAAAATAGTGAAACAATGTGAAATTCGGGGTTTCATACCCTCAGGACAAGATTTACAATCATTACTTGCCTCAAATAGGATAAAAATCTACTCCGCGATGCCCTTGCCGCTCGACTTGTCCCCAAATCATCCCGAATCTATTCAAAATCAGATTCATAACATCAATATATGCTAAAGTAACAAAACTCACGCGAAAATAATCAATTTACATCAAAAATCTCTAAATTGATCAAACTTGACCCCCGGGCCAATGTCTCAGAATCCGATAAAAATTGCAAAACTAGAATCCTCGTTCACTCATGAGTCTACCCATATCAAATTCCTCAAAATCCGACATCAAATGGCCATTCAATTCCCCAAAATAAACTCTCCAAATTTTCACCTCAAACTCCCAATTTAGATGACAAAAATCAAGACACAATCATGAAATTTAACAAAAATTAAGTGAAGAACACTTACCCCAACTACTCCTCTGAAAGTCCCCTATAGAATCGCCCTCTCCCGAGCTCTCTAATGAAATTTTAGAATTATGAACGCAAACCCTCGTTTTGAACTTTAAACATTTTGCCCAGTTATTCCTTCATCGAGATCGCGGAAGTAGCCTCGTGATCGCGAAGTACAAATAAGGCTGCCCCTCAATTAACCTTACGCGATCGCGTAAACACCCACGCGCTCGCGATTCACTGCCACACAACACCACGCGAACGCAACCTGCCACACGCGATCGCGTAGAGCAATCACCTTAGCCTTCACCAGCTCACTTCCTTCTATGCGAACGCGACCCCGGCCATGCATTCCCGAAGTACAGCTCCACACTCACACGCGATCGCGACCAGACCACTGCGATCGCATAGAACAAAACTAACGCGGCCCCGAGTAAGCTTACGCGATCGCGAATATATTCCTACGATCGCGTAGAAGAAAACCAGAAGAAAAACACCAGCAAAAATCTGCCAACTTTCGAAGTCCAAAAATAGCCCGTTGAGCATCCGAAACACACCTGAGGCCCTCGGGACCTCGACCAAACATGCCAACACATCCCATAACATTACTCAAACTTCGTCGAATCCTCGAAACACTCCAAACAACATCAAAACACCAAATCAACTCAAAATTCAAGCCTAAGGATTTCCAAACTTTCAAAATTTGCCTACGATGTTGAAACCAACCAAACCACGTCCGAATGGCATGAAATTTTGCACACACATCACAAACGGCACTACAAACCTATTCCAACTTCCGGAATTCTATTCCGACCCCGATAGCTAATTTTTCATTACCGACCGGAAATCGCCACTATATAAAATTATACATATAAAACTTTTACTAAAATACTCCACTTAAAAGAAAATACCACATTAACATAATATCTAAGGGTATTAATGTTGTTAAACTTACGGAGTCTTACAATAACATAGTCACAAATCCTCTATAATCTTATGAATGATCTTAATCCCTTCTAGCTCAAATGGATTATTACGACTAATTCTAATATTAAATTACGGGATGTAACACTCTTTATTTACTGTACTAAAAATTTCTCTTGATTTTGTTGTATACAAGACATGAAGTACAATCATAGTATGTTTTTTTTTCAATCTTTTATTGTATTGTAAAGAATGATGTTGTTCGTGTTAACTTTCATCAAGTAGCTGATTGTTCCCACTGTTCAAATTCTTGCGAAACCAATTTGGATGTATTCAAGAATAGTTTACAGATAGGTTGGTAAGCTTCTTATTCTAGAAAAATTTGTTAATATAGATGACACGTGTAGCTTTAATGTATTCTCTTGTAAAATGTTCAAATACATTGGGAAAATAATATCATTAAAATAAAATTTTCTGTTTGATTCTTATGTTTGATAGAATGTTAAAATGAGTATTATATCACGTAGTTTTTTACGTTAATTGGAGCAACTTAAACAGATTATAATTTATTATTTAATTTTAAGTAAATTATTAAAATAAACTAATTATAAATTGTGATCCCCAATATCATTCTCTATCCGTGATTAAATGAATATAACAAGGATCAATTTATTTAATTGAGCCCTAACAAACATTAGCAAAAAATTAATAGAGCCCTCATAAATAATAATTTAAGATTACAATATTGGGCCCGTATACGGGCCTTTCCTCATCTAATATAATATGAAAAGGGTAGGAATAATTTGAACAAGTACACAACGTATTTTTTCAAAGTTAATATTAGTAGATATAATCATTTAGGGGTCGCTTGGTTCAATTATGGGATATGCATGTATATTAGCTCATAGGATTTGCTAGTCAATCTTTTATACGGGATAGCTAATATCATTGTTTTAGTATAAAATTTATATTAATTAATACCCGTAATCAAATATGAAATAAATACAATTTTAATATTTATTTCGAGATTATTATTTTTATTCCGATAATCAAACGACCCTCAATATTTGTCGTCTTTGATCACCTAGAAATGGACAAAACGCATGTCATCCTCATTTGTCTGTGGTAAGGGTGACAAAATTGTTAAAAGAAATCGGTTAACCACTCACATTATCTATATTATATTAAAAGTACGAAAGTATTTAGCGAAATGTCGTTCGCCTTTTTTGTCCTTTAAAAATAAAGTTCGCGCCGAACAAAATAGTCATTTGATTATTTTTCAAATATTTAGAGATTTTAAAACTAATCAAAAATCCTTATTTAATCATTCCTTAATTAAACTATGTAAGAGTACATAAAATATTGAACTTAAAATCAATTAATATTATACCCTACATAAATTAATTATTTATTCAAACTATATAACAAATTATAATTCCCGTGTATATACGTTTAATTTAAATTTGATTTAGAACAAAGACTAATGAGTAATCATTTTGTAACCTAAACTAAAATCTGACACTAACTTTGAATAATAAAAATTGCTATAGAGATATATAATGACACTAAATCCTGAAAATCCAGAACTGACGAGGATACTATTATATTAGATTTTAAGGAAAATGATTGCACATCAATGAAAAAGTCTAAAAGACTTAAAATAACTATCTTTTGAGGCTGTAAAAATTAATATTAACACTATTTTTTATAATAAATTAAATTACTAAAGAGGAAAATAAAATTTTAGTTAATTCTTTTTTATTTGAACTAAATATGATATCCTAATATCTAGGACTTTATAATTAATTAAACTTTACCTTGTATAGATTTTTTCCTTATTTGAACTATCAAAAAAATAGGTTTTAAGTTAAAGAAGGAGTTTGTACAGTTTGGTTTTTCCATTGAAGGGTCCATTAAAAATTTCTTCCTTGTTAGGGAATCATATTGCCAAGATGTTTTAAACTTACACAGTAAAAGTTGGCCTCAGAGGGAGTAATTTCTACATTGCATCAGTTGAGGAATTGAAGTGAGACATATTTTATCTACATGCGATTCTAGTCTTTTATTTCTGCCAAATAAAGTGTTGTCTGTGGCTTATTCATGAAATCGTTATTTAACTAATCAAATTTTCTTCTACCCACCTACAATTCTTGCCAGTTGATTCTTCTTCTTTTTCGATTTTTTTAGGTGTTCTTCATCCAAATTTCAAGCATATGTTTGGTAAACTTTTACTTTCTTTTTTATTTATATTTTTACCTTGTACTACTTAATTAGTAGTTATTTTTTATTTACTCTATTCCGCATACTTGTACGTAAATATTTTGATATATACATCATAATGTATACATGCTTTATGTTTATAATCTGAACATGTCAATATAGTCTTGATGAAGTCTTGAAAGTGTTATACTGCTAATGTCTAAAAAGGGGCATGAATATGATTTCTAGCAACAGGGATGTTGGCAAAGAATACGCTCACGTTATTTTCTCTCGGGTATGAGATTTAAGAATATCCATTGTACATGTTATTTTTCTTATGTGTTCGCCTTTCAAAGACATTATTTGAACTATGTGATATACCTATAATTCCTACAACATGACAGACAAAAACTCCTCCTTACCAACAAATCATTAAAAATTTAAGCGTGTAATATTTTTCTAATTGTCTCCACACAAAAATCACAACTGAAGCATACAATTCCTTATAGCAATTAAGGAACAAACATAATCATAAAAATAATCGCTTTATGATTTCGTGATATCAATTTACGGCTTCACGATAAATTAATATTCTATACAGAAAGATACAGGAGATTGTTATTCATTTAATTATATTGGATAAGATCCATATTCACCAATTTTAGAAATCTTTATTTTTCATCAATTTTTATTTTATGGCTCAACCATATTTTTCAATACTAATGTTTATATAATTTTAAAATTTTAATAACTATTAATATATGGTGCACACACACAAAATTCCTTAGCGAAATTTTGTTCGTCATTTTTATCCTTACAAAATATATTTCACATTAGATAAAATTGTAATTTAAGTTATTTTCTTAATATTTAGGAAATCGAAATCAATTAAATTTTAATTGTTAAATCTTTCTTTATTTGAATTATGTAAAAGTCCTATTTTTAGGACTCTAAATATCAACTAGAAGTTAACTTGTATAAACCATTCCTTATTTAAAGTACGTTTGTTTCTTTTTCCTTTACGCTAGGGTTGAGAATTTGTTCCATGAAAGTCATGCAAAATGAGTTATTAGTGTCGCAATTAGCCGACATGCTGTCACGATCCAAATTCTACTTCCCTGAATTGTCGAGACGGTACCTAGTCTCTACGACTAGGTAAGCCTAACACTTTGCGAAAATAAAATGAAAAACATAAAAATTAACAAATAACAGTAGCAGATATTTTAAATAGGCAATTGAGATGCCGCTCGGCATGTACAATAATCAACTCTCGAAATATACATAACACTCCTAAGACCCGGAACATCGTAAGTCACAAGCTTCTACGAAATTCTAACTGTTCTATACATCAGTGTCTATAGAAATAAGAAAAGATTTAACATAGGTAGATAGAGGGGGATTCTGAGGATCTGCAGGCACGGGCAGATGTACAATGAAGTCTCCAGAACAACAGCGACTGCAACTAAGAATGAGGTTGGTAGGAGGAACCTGGATCTACACGCGAAAAACATGTGCATGGAAGGGCATGAGTATACCACAACGGTACCCAATAAGTGCCAAGCCTAACCCCGATCGAGTAGTGATGAGGTCAGGTCAAGGCCCTACTGGTATATATATAATAAAAATAAAGCAGAGTGAAATATCACAATAAAATAAAGACCGAAATTTAACAAGAATGAAATCATAGAAAGGTAACAACTCAGTACACAGAGATAACAATAGGGGATCTCCCGAGATACCGCCTCGTAGTACCAAATGTAAATGTGAAGGGGGGGTCTCCCTTAATACCGTTCCGTACTCCCAAAGTAAATACGCAAAACATGGGGATCTCCCGAAATACCGTTCCATAGTTCCAAAGTAAATATACAGGGGGATCTCCCGGAATACCGTTTCGTAGTCCCAAAAGTAAATACACAGCTCAAACAATAGAATTTAACATCTACAACACGAAATCTTACAATTTAGACTAAGTACAAGTCAAGGAAAAGCAGAAAATTCACTAAACATGCTGCACGAAGTTCAGATAAACAATTAAGGCAAAAAGACATGATATTCTAATCTAACAGGATAGTACACATGTTGATATGACTCAAATAAGAAGGAAACATGTTACTTAGCAGAAATCGGGTTTTCACAACAATTATCCCGTGTACGTACTTGTTACCTCACGTACACGACGCTCACATATCAAAACAGTACCAAATCCTAAGGGGAGTTCCCCCACACAAGGTTAGGCAAACCACTTACCTCGAACCAAGCTCAATCAATTCGTAACAATGCTCTTTCCACGAATATCCAACTCGGAATGACCCAAATCTATCCAAAATCAATTACATATCATAAATATAACTACTAGGAACTAATCTAGCTAATGAAATCAAAGCTAAAGCAAGAAACTGGAAAATCGCCCTAAAAGCCTCCTCGGGCCCACGTCTCGGAATAGAGTAAAAATCACAAAATATGAACACCCATTCACTCAAGAGTTCACTCGTACCAAAATTACTCAAATCAGATACCAAAATCTCGATCAAAATACCAAAATTCGGCCTAAGAACGTTTCTCAAAATTTCCTCAATTTTCCACCCCAAATCACTAATTTGATGAAATTAAAGACAATCATGGGAATTAATCAAAATTAGGTAAGAATCACTTACCCCAAAAACTCACGTGAAAATCCCTCCAAATGTCGCTTAATTATGAGCTTTCAAGTCCAAATGGTGAAAAATGACATAAACTCTCGATTTTGAGCTTTTAAATCTGCCGAGGTGTTCCCTTCTTCGCGAACGCGACCACTCTCTCGCGTTCGCGTATAAAAAAATTCCACTGACCAAATTTTCTCCTTCGCGAATGCAAGGGACCTCTCGGGAACGCGTACCTTTCATTTCCTGGTCCTTCGCAAATGTGATACCAACTACGCGAACGCGTAGACCAAATGACTGGGTCCTCAGCTGCCTCACGTACTGTACGCGAACGCGTTCCACTCTTCGCGTTCGTGATGCTTCCATTGACCATACCTTCACGAACGCGGGATCCTTTGCCTGAACGCGAAGAACAAACTTGATCTGGCCTCCTAGATTCCCTACGCGATCGCGAGACCTCTCTCGCGAACGCGATGATAAAATGTCTGCAACAAAAATACCAGAAATCTGCTATCTTTTCTTAAGTTCAAAAGGTCCGTTAACTATCCGAAATCAATCCGAGGCCCTTGGGACCTCAACCAAACACACCAACAAGTCCTAAAACATCATACAAACTTAGTCTATCCCTCAAATTCGATAACCGATGCTGAAACCTATCAAACCACGTCCGATTGACTCCAAATTTTGCACACAAGTCATAATCAACCTTATGTACCTACACCTACTTCCAAAATCGGAATCCGACCCCGTATCAAAAATTCCACTACCGGTCAAAATCTCCAAAACTTCAACTTTTGTCATTTCAAGCCTGAATGAACTACATACCTCCAAAACACAATACAGACACGCCCCTAAGTCCAAAATTACCTAACGGATCTAACAAAACCGACATAACTCCATTCCGGAGTCGTCTTCACAATTCCGACTATGGTCCAAATCCCAAGGCTTAAGCTTCCGTTTAGGGACTAAGTGTCCCAAAACACTCTGAAATCATGACCAACACCTCCCGGCAAGACATACAAGCATAAAAAGACACGGGGAAAACAGTAAATAGGGGATCGGGGCTATAACTCTCAAAATGACAGGCCGGATCATCACATCCTCCCCCCTCTTAAAATAATTATTCGTCCTCGAACGAGTATAGAGACATACCTGAAGCTGCGAAAAGATGAGGATAACGGTTGCGCATATCCTGCTCGATCTCCCAAGTCGCGTCCACGACCGGCTGGCCCCTCCACTGCACCTTCACGGAAGCAATGTTCTTTGACCTTAGCTTTCTGACCTGTCTGTTCAAAATAGCCACTGGCTCCTCAACATAAGATAGATCCTTGCCAAATTGGACTAACCAGAAATCCAACACATGAGCCGGATCACCGTGATACTTCCGGAGCATAGAAACGTGGAATACCAGATGAAATCCTGCTAGGCTGGGAGGTAAGGCAATCTTTCACGACCCCAAATCCACTAGTTGCGATGGCACCTAACCCAACCCGCTAGGTAATCTAACTAATAGTTATCCAATTTCAATAATATTAACAAGATAATTAAATGGAAGTAATTTACTGAATCTTATACATTTTCCAAGGACTGGTAGTACAAATCATGAGCTTCTAAGAATAAATTTTACGAAGCGGAAACAAAATAAATACATAGTCTGTTTGAAAGGTACATAAACAGAATTTTATAGACCTAAAGCTACTACGAACAAGGGGCAGCTTCAACCGGAACGCAGGTACATCTTCAATCCAGCTCCCATTGATCACAACAACCTTAGCAGCCAACATCTGCACGTAATGTGAAGAAGTGTAGTATCAGTACAACCGACCCCATGTATTGAGTAAGTAATAAACCTAATCTTAGGTTGAAAGCAGTGACGAGCTAACACTAGGTCGGGTCTAATACCAATATCTCACTAACAATTCATAACAACATAATACAAGTACAAAAGAGGTATCTCTGAAGTAAAAATGCTCAGCTCATTCACATTTCTAGAAAATGGTCATGTTTTTCAAGTATCTCAGTGAAAAATCCCAAATCTCTTACCAAAAATGTCAAAAATACGAGTAAATTTGAAAACTGTAATTTTCGAAATATCATTTCCACAACAAATAAAAATGTTTCATTTTCTTTCAAAACAACGCGTATAAAATACCTCTCTATGCCAACATATCAATGTGTATAATAAGTCATGAATGACGTGATACCGTATAACATGAAGAAAAATGCATCTCTATACATGTATGTCATGTGTGCATGCAAATGCCATGCATCTGGGAGATGAATCATGTTCTCACACTCTCAGAGTACTCAATCTCACTGTTTCACACTTTCACTCATCATGCTCAACCACTCGTTACTGTATATGGCGCAAACGGCCTAGGGATGATCTATCCCATAGTATATACGTCACTGACTAGTCACTCAGTACCGAGGAAAAGCCAATCCAGCCCCATGGAGAAGATCCATCTCCAGGTATATAAATTCTTCAGATAAGATCCATGTCCAGGGAAAATCCATCCCTCAATATAATCAACTGCACTTGCTGGGGGTGTGTACAGACTCCGGAAGGGCTCATACAGCCCAAGCGCTATCATAAGACAGATCCAGGCATAAATCAATATAACATGCTGTGACATGCAACCCGATCCCATAACTATCACTCATAATCAGGCTCTCAGCCTCACTCAGTCATCAATCTCTCCAGTCTTACTCACGGGCTCACAATATCATGAAACTAGCCCGACAACAATGATATGATGTATAAATAAACAACAACTGAGAGTGAGATATGATATGAATGCATGAATATGACTGAGTACGAAATATCAATGAACTCAGTGAGATGATAGCAAGAAACGACCACTATGGGTCATAACAATATCAACATAAAATCCTAAACATGATATTTAGCATGATTGACAGCTCAGTTACTTTATCACATGGTGAAAACATAGACATCAACAAAATAGGGCCACTACACAGTGCCATGGAACAACAGAGTCCCAATTTACAGGGTGCACGCCCACACGCCCGTCACTTAGCATGTGCGTCACCTCAATACCAATCATATAACACGTAATGCGGGGTTCCATACCCTCAGCACTAAGTTTAGAAGAGTTACTTACCTCGAACAAGCCAATACCAATGCGAGCAAGCCAAGCGATGCTCCAAAGATGCCATCACGCATGTAGCAACCTCCGAATGGCTCAAAACTAACCAAAAACAACTCAAATACATCAAACAATGCTTAAGAACCAATCCCAATCGAAAACGGTTGAATCTTTAATCAAAAGTCCAAAATCAGCCTAAAAACCCAACCCGGGCCCACACCTCGAAACCCGACATAACTCACAAAATCCGTCAACCCATTAAATTATGAGTCCACCATAGTAGTTACACTCAAATCCGGGTCTGAATCGTTGTTCAAAACTCAAAATTTCATATTATGAAACTTTAGGCCAAAACTCCCAATTTCCTCTTTAAAAATTCATCAACCAAAGCTAAAATCGAAGATAGATTCACGAAATATAACCAAAACCTAGTAGATAACACTTATCCCAATTCATGCGGTGAAAATCACCTCAAAAATTGCCCAATTACGTGCTCCACAACTCAAAATATGTTAAATGAACAACATCCTCGTTTTAACACTGTTCTGCCTCGTTTCTTGTGCCAAATAATCTCGAAACTCACTTTTGATGCCTCCAATAGATTCTTTGTAAAATTTTAGTCAAGTTAGGCTCTTGAATCACTCCATTTGACCTTATATTGAAGGAGATACGTTGGTTTCAAATTTGGAAATAGTACAGATTTTTAAATACGAAATCAGTGGCAATTTCATAATTAATTAGAAAAAAACTGGCAACCCAATTCTTAGTAAAATGTTCATAAACTCCTTATACGATGTCCAAATTCGATGATTCTTTTTGCTATGGCTCCGTAATTACGATAAGGATATAATGATTCAATAAGAACATAAATTGGAGCTTATTTGCTTAATGTAGTACCATTTATGCTTGAAGAAACGACGTCGAAACATTAAAAAAATAAGTGCAACACAACCCAAGCCTATCTGAAACTCACCCGAGCCCCTCGGGACCCGGTCTGAACATACCAACAAGTTCCATAAATAACACGTACCTATTCGAGGCCTCAAATCACGCATAACAACATCGAAACGATGAATAACACCCCAATTCAAACATAATGAACTTTTCCAAACCTTCAAATTCTAATTTTTGCCAATTAGTGTCGAATCATTCTAGAAATATCCAATTGCAAATCCGGGCATACACTCGAGTTCAAAATTACCATCCGGACCTAACGGAACCATCAAACTCCAATCCGAGGTCAAATGCTAAAAAGTTCAACTAGGTCAACTTTTCCCATTTAAAGCTTCCAAATCGATTTCGTACAACCTGAAAATCAAAACCGACGATTCACACAAGTCATAATACATCATACGGAGCTACTCATGCACGTAAACTACCGAACAAAGTGCAAATGCTCAAAACGATCGGTCGGGTCATTACAAAATCTCATAAGCAACCTCCCCACCACGTTGGAACACCTCAAAAGGACCAATGTACCTTGGGCTCAGCTTGCCCCTATTCCCGAACCTCATAACGCCCTTCATAGGCGATACCCGGAGAAATAGCCGCCCTCCAACCATGAATGCAACATCCCGAACCTTCCGGTCCGTATAACTCATCTGTCTGGACTGGGCTGTGCGAAGTTGATCGTGAATCACCTCCACCTTATCCAGGGCATCTTGGACCAAGTCTGTACCCAATAATCGGGCCTTGACCGGCTCGAACCAACCCACTGAGGACCGGCACCGCCTACCATGCAGAGCCTCATATGGTGCCATCTAGAGGGTCGACTGATAACTATTGTTGTAGGCAAACTTTGCAAGTGGAAAAAATTGATCCCAGGACCCTCCAAACTCCATCACACACGCACGGAGCATATCCTCTAATATCCAAATAGCACGCTCGGATTGTCCATCCGTCTGAGGGTGAAATGTTATGCTCAGCTCCACTCAAATATCCAACTCATGCTGTACGACCCTCCAGAACGGTGATGTAAATTGCGTACCCTGGTCAGAGATGATAGATACCAGTACACCATGAAGCCTAACGATCTTGCGGATGTAGATTCGAGCCAGCTGCTCGGAAGAATATGTAGTCATCACAGGAATGAAATGAGCTGACTTGGTCAGTCTATCCATAATCAGCCAAACTGCATCAAACCTCCGTGAGTCCGTAGGAGTCCAACAACGAAATCCATAGTGATCCGCTCCCATTTCCACTCGGGGATCTCTAACTTTTGAAGCAACCCACCCGGCCGCTGATGCTCATACTTCACCTTCTGGCAATTTAGGCACCGTGCCACATACTCCACTATGTCCTTCTTCATCCTCCTCCACCAGTAATGCTTCCTCAAGTCCTGATACATCTTCGCGACACCTGGATGAATAGAGTACCGCGAGCTATGAGCCTACTGAAGAATCAACTCACGCAAACCATCTTCATTAGGCACATATAGCCTGCCCTGCATCCTCAATGTGCCATCATCCATAATAGTGACCTCCTTAGCATCACCCTGCTGGACCGTGTCCCTAAGGACAAGCAGATATGGGGCATCATACTAACGCCACCTGATACGATCATAAAGAGAAGACTGAGAGACCACACAAGCTAACACTCGACTCGGCTTAGAAATATCCAATCTCACAAAGTGGCTGGCTAAGGCCTAAACATCTAATGCTAAGGGTCTCTGCTGCTAGAAGAATGTTAAACTCCCCAAACTCTCCGCCCGGCGACTCAAAGCATCGGCCACCACATTGGCCTTCCCCAGGTGGTACAAAATGGTGATATCATAGTCCTTAAGTAGCTCCAACCACCTCCGCTAATGCAAGCTAAGATTCTTTTATTGAACAAATGTTGCAATCTCCGATGATTGGTGTAAATCTCACAAGGAACATCGTACAAATAGGCCATCAAATCTTCAGGGCATGAACAATAGCTGCTAACTCAAGGTCGTGAATAGGATAGTTCTTCTCATGCACCTTCAGTTGTCTGGACACGTAGGCAATCATCCTACCGTCCTGCATCAACACCGCGCCAAGACCAATCCGTAATGCATCATAATATACAGTGTAGGGCCCCGAACCTGTAGGTATAGTCAAAGTTGTCTTGAGCTTCTGAAAGTTCTCCTCACACTCCTCTGTCCACCTGAACGGAGCACCCTTCTGGGTCATCTTGGTCATAGGTGCTGAAATAGATGAGAATCCCTCTACTAAATGACGGTAATACCTCGTCAAACCAAGAAAACTACGGATCGCCGTAGCTGATGACGGTCTAGGCCAACTCTGCACCACTTCCACCTTCATTGGATCTACCTTGATCCCATTACTCGACACTACAAGTCCCAAGAATGCCACTGAGTCTAGCAAAAACTCACACTTTGTAAATTTTGCATACAACTTCTTTTCTCTCAAAGTCTGAAGCACAGTCCTCAGGTGCTGCTCATGATCCTCCCGAGTCCAGGAGTACACCAGAATGTCATCAATAAACACAATGACGAATGAGTCAAGATAAGGCCGGAACACACTGTGCATCAAATGCATTGGTCAGCCCAAAAGACATAACAAGAAACTCATAGTGACCATATTTGGTCCTGAAAGGAGTCTTCGGGATATATGGCTTCCGAATCTTCAACTGATGATAGCCTGAACGTAAGTCAAACTTGGACAAAAGCCTAGAACACTGTAAATGGTCAAATAAGTCATCAATACGAGGCAATGGATACATGTTATTCATTGTAACTTTATTCATCTGGCGGTAATCAATACACATACGCATAGAACCATCCATTTTTTTCGCAAACAAGACCGGAGCACCCCAAGGTGACACACTAGGCCGAATGAAGCCCTTATCGAGTAGCTCCTGCAACTGTTCTTTAAATTCTTAAACTCAGGAGGAGCCATACAGTATGGAGGTATAGAGATGGTTTGAGTGCCTGACAACAAATCAATGCCTAAATCAATATCTCTGTCGGGTAGCATGCCCGGAAGATCAGATGGAAACACATCTGGGAAGTCCCTCACTACTGGAACTGGATCAATTGTACGAATATCAATATTGACATCCCTCACATAAGCTAAATATGCGTCACACCCCTTCTCAACCCTCCGTTGAGTCTTAAGAAATGAAATAAATCTGCTGGGAGTATACTCTAAGGTACCCCTCCACTCTAATCGCGGTAAGCCTATCATATCCAGCATCACGATCTTAGCATGACAATCAAGAATAGCATTATGGGGCGACAACCTGTCGATGCCCAAGATAACATCAAAATCTACCATGCTAAGTAATAATAAATCGGCTCTGGTCTCAAAACCACTAAGAGCAATCAAACACGACCGATACACGCGGTCCACAACAAGAAAATCTCCCACGAGAGTAGACACATAAACAGGGGAACTCAAAGAATCCCGAGATACGCCCAAATGTGGGGCAAAATAAGAGGACACATATGAATATGTAGATCCTAGGTCAAATAATACCAACGCATCTCTATGACAGACTGGAACAATACCTGTAATGACAGAGTCGGAAGAAACTACCTATGTACGAACCGGAAGAGCATAATACCTGGCCTGGCCTCCCCTTCTAGGGGGACCTCGATCTCCCCGGCCTCCACCTCGAGCTGGCTGAGCAGGTGGGGCTGTAGCTGGTGCTGGAATCATAGCCTGAGCTGGTGGAGCACGTGGTGGATGAGAAGTCTATGGAGGTGCACCCCTCCTAAGTCTGGGCAATACCTCACCATATGGAGGGTGTCGCCACACTCAAAACAACCCCTCGGGGGCGTGGCTTCTATGACTGACTCGGGCCAAGTCTGCTGGACTGGCCGCTAATAGCACCCCGAGCAAGAGGCACACTAGATACTGGCGGTGCATAATAAGGCTCCTGGTACCTAGAAGGGGCTGGAACACCACTGGCGGCTGGAAGAGCTGAATGAACGAGGCGGTTCACATAACCCCTACCATGGTGAGATGCTGGGGTACGAGCTCCAGAATAAGAACCAGTCTCTCAAGACCTCTTGGCCTCTCTCTCTCCTCTCTTTCCCGTACAAGCATGCCCTCCAATCTCCTGGCAACACTAACAACCTGTTGATAAGAGATATCCATCTCCAACTCCCTGGCCATACTGATCCGGATGCTGGGGTGGAGCCCCTCAATGAAGAGACGAACCCTCTCCCCGACTGTGGCAACTAAGGCCGATGCATGTCGGGCCAAATCACTGAAACGGACTGCATACTTTGACACAGTCATAGCACCCTAGCGCAACTGCTCAAACTCCATGCGCCAAGAATCTTTGAGGCTCTGAGGGACATATTCCCTCAAAAACATGTCCTAGAACTATGTCCATATGAGTGATGCTGCCTCGTCCGGACTACTCAACTCATAAGCATTCCACCGCTGATAGGCTGCTCCTTTAAGCTTGAAAGTGGTAAAAGAAACCCACTCGTCTCTGCTACGCCCATAGTACGGTTAATACGATGACACTCCTCCAGAAAATCCTGAGCATCATCGGTAGCCAATCCGCTGAAGGTAGGTGGGTGGTACTTCTTGTACCTCTCAAGTCTAAGCTTCTCCGCCTCAGAAGCGACTGTCCTAGTCTCGTGCTGAACCGGAGCTATCGACTGCATAGGAATGAACTCTGGGGCCTAATCAACCTGGACCCTCTGCTCATGAGTACGGGCTGCAGGAGTCTGTGCCCCTCCCCCGGCCTGAGATGTGACAGAGCTATTGGAATCAATCCAGCCTGAGCTAAGGTGCTGAACATGCTCATGAACTGGGCTAGAGTCTCTTGGAGGGCTGGTGAAGCAATAGGAACCTCCGGTGCCTGCCCTCCAGCTGGAGATGCTGGGGGATCCTCTACCGCAGCTCACACGGGTGCTCTGGCTGCACCACATGGTCGTTCTCTACCCCGGCCCCGGTCTCTGACAGCTCTAGTAGGGGGAGTGGGTTCCTGGTCGTCAGATCTCCCAATACGGGTCCTCACCATCTGTGAGAAAGAATAGAATAGAGAATTTTAGAATTTGATGCCAATAACTCGCACGACAAGGAATCAAAAGAAGTATGATTGTTCCTAACAGTTCCATAGCCTCTCGAAGATGAGTACAGGCGTCTCTGTACCGATCTGATAGACTCTAATAAACCGGCTTGTGACTCACGACACCTATGAACCTAGAGCTCTGATACTAACTTGTCATGACCTAAATTCTCCTTCCCTTAATTGTTGTGACGACACCTAGTCTCTATAACTAGGTAAGCCTAACACTCTGCGGAAATGAAATGAAAAACATGAAAATTAAATTCTAACAGTAGCGGATATTTTAAATAAGCAATTGAGATGCCGCTTGGCATGTACAATAATCAACTCTCGAAATATACATAACACCCAAGACCCGAAATACCGTAAGTAACAAGCTTCTACGAAGTTCTAATTGTTCTATATATCAGTGTCTATAGAAATAAGAAAAGAATTAATATAGGGGGATAGAGGGGGACTCTGAGGATCTGCAGGCATGGGAAAATGTACCGTGAAGTCTCTGGAACAACAACGATTGCAACTAAGAACAAGGCTGGTAGAAACCTGGATCTGCACACGAAATTTATATGCAGGGAAGGGCATGAGTACACCACAACAGTACCCAGTAAGTGCCAAGTCTAACCTCGGTCGAGTAGTGACGAGGTCAGGGCCCTACTGGTATATATATAATAAAAACAAGGCAGAGTGAAATATCACAATAAAATAAAGACAGAAATTTGACAAGAATGAAATCATAGAAAGGTAACAACTCAGTACACAGAGATACCAATAGTGGATCTCCCGAGATACCGTCTCATAGTCCCAAACGTAAATTTGCAGGGGGGTCTCCCGGGATATCATTCCGTGATCCCAAAGTAAATATGCAAGACAGGGGGATCTCTCGAAATATCATTCTGTAGTCCCAAAGTAAATATGCAGGGGAATCTCCTGGAACACCGTTCCGTAGTCCCAAAAATAAATACACAGCTCAAACAATAGAATTTAACAACTACGACACAAAATCCTACCATTTAGACCAAGTACAAGTCAAGGAAAAGCAGAAAGTTCGCTAAACATGTTGCACGGAGTTCAGATAAACAATTAAGGAAAGTAGACATGCTATTATAATCTAACAAGATACTACACATGCTGATATGACTCAAATAAGAAGGAAACAGGTTATTACTTAGTAGAAATCAGGTTTTCACAATAATTATCCTGTGTACGTACTTGTCACCTCACGTACACGGCGCTCAGATATCAAAACAGTACCAAATCCTAAGGGGAGTTTCCCCACACAAGGTTAGGCAAACCACTTGCCTCGAACCAAGCTCAATCAATCTGTAACAATGCTTTTTCCCCGAATATCCAACTCGGAATGGCCCAAATCTAGCCAAAATCAATTACATATCATAAATATAACTACTAGGAACTAATCTAGCTAATGAAATCAAAGCAAAAACAAGAAATTGGAAAATCGCCCTAAAAGCCTCCCCGGGCCCACGTCTCATAATAGAGTAGAAGTCACAAAATATGAACACTCATTCACTCACGAGTTCACTCGTACCAAAATTACTCAAATTCGATATCAAAATCTCGATCAAAATCCCAAAATTTGGCCTAAGAACGTTTCTCAAAATTTCCCCAATTTTTCACCCCTAATCACTAATTTGATGATATTAAAGACAATCATGGGAAATAACCAAACTAGGTAAGAATCACTTACCAAAAACACCCACGTGAAAATCCCTCCAAATATCGCCTAATTCCGAGCTCTCAAGTCCAAATGGTGAAAAATGACATAAACCCTCAATTTTGAACTTTTAAATCTGCCCAGGTGTTCCCTTCTTCGCAAACCCGGCCACTCTCTCGCGTTCGCGTATAACAAAAATTCCACTGACCAAATTTCCTCCTTCGCAAATGTGAGGGACCTCTTGCGAATGCCTACCTTTCGCTTTCTGGTCCTTCGCTAACGCGATACCCACTATGGGAATGCATAGACCAAATGACTGGGTCCCCAGCTGCCTCACTTCCTCTACACGAACGCGTTCCACTCTTCGTGTTCGCGATGCTTCCATTGACCATATCTTCGCGAACGTGTGCTCCTTTGCATGAACGCGAAGAACAAACTTGATCTGGCCTCCCTTATGCCCTACGCGATCGCGAGACCTCTCTCGCGAACGCGATGAAAAAATGTCTGCAACAAAAACACCAGAAATCTGCTATCTTTTCTTAAGTTCAAAAGGTCCGTTAACTATCCGAAATCAATCCGAGGCCCCTAGGACCTCAACCAAACATACCAACAAGTCCTAAAACACCATACGAACTTAGTTGAGCCCTCAAACCACATCAAACAACGCATAAATCAAGAATCATCCTCCGATTCAAACTTAAAGAACTCAAAACTTCCAAATTCGACAACCGATGCTGAAACTTATCAAACCACGTCCGATTGACCCCAAATTTTGCACACAAGTCATAATCAACCTTACGGACCTACTCCAACTTTAAGAATCAAAATCCAACCTTGATATCGAAAATTCCACTACCAGACAAAATATCTAAAACTTCGACTTTCGTCATTTCAAGCCTGAATGAGCTACAGACCTCCAAAACACAATCTGTACACGTCCCTAAGTCCAAAATAACCTAATGGAGCTAACGGGACTGATGGAACTCCATTCCTGAGTCGTCTTCACACAGTCCCGACCATGGTCCAAATCCTAAGGCTTAAGCTTCCGTTTAGGGATTAAGTGCCCCAAAACACTCCGAAATCACGACCAACATCTCCCGGCAAGACATATAAGCAGAAAAAGACACGGGAAAAATAATAAACAGAGGATCGAGGCTATAACTCTCAAATCGACCGGCCGACTCTATCACACATGCGTATAGATGAAGTCACAAAGAACATCGTGCAAGATTCAAGGGAGGCAAATTATTATATGGTTCTTCTAGGTATTGATGAATTAGAAAAATACTTTTATTTCTCATGATAAGCAGATTGTACGACTGAATGTTAATTTCAATTAAAGTCCTTACGTTGTATTGTTTTCTTAATTAAACATTCTAAGGTATGTTCAATCTCAATCACAGTACTAATTATATTCGTTTATTTTCAATATATCTTGCATACTCATGAAAACACAAGATTTTTATGTAGTTAGAGGACGACTATATTATTTGTAGGGTGTATGTTTGTGTGTAATTTGCTATTCAATTCAACTAACCTAATTCAATATATGAGATCAGACTTCTTGATATATTTGTTCTGTATTGATTGTTATCTTTATAAAGTTTGGTGTGACAAGTACCTAATTAATAAGATTCCTCTGATGAATAACGATATTTATAAGATTAGTTTGACTCCGGTTAATTATGCTATAATTGAATTGTAATTTGCAGGAACAATGCGGGTTGCATACAGCATATTAAGTTATTATTTTATGTATTAAGTTATTTGTCGTGAGGTATCTCCATTTTTTCTTACAAAACATCGTGCATTTATTTTTCAAGCATAAAATTATCTTGATTCTTGCATGTTGGGAGTATATAACTACGTACGAAGGACCGGATATAAAAAGAGTAGTTTTTCTAAATTAATTTTTTTTATATTAATTGATCACGTCCAATTCTAGTCCTAAAAAGGATAAGCGGTTGCTGCAAATATAATCTGGTCTAAAAGTCCGGAGTCGAATCCCACAGAGAACTAAGGTTTAGGTATAACTGTTCAATATCACCAATAAGGCAAACTCGAACAATTCCTAAGTTATAATATAAGATTCTTATATCTAACTAATTAACTAACAAATTAAAATAATAAATTTAGCAATTAAAGATACTAAGGGATGGAGACAAGATTAAGGAGACTTAGAGTTATGATTTTCCCAATTGTTGGAATCATTCCCGCTATGTCTCCTACAATTTCACCTTAGTATTCTCTATTGATCATGAGCACTCGACTTATCGTAATTCTCTCTCGAGCAACTACAATAATTTACTAGTCATATTCTCTCGAATTATGCTAGCTCGGACTTTTTCACCGCTCACTATGATTACGTCAAAGCTTCGTTATCTCGAATCCCGCTTTTAAACCCCATATCGATATCTCATATACCTTGGGAGTGACGTTATTTAACAACAACCTAATTATGCACTCTTTATAAAGCAATACATAATAAATAGGCATATTCTTTTGAGAGCTCTTCAATTAATTAAAATAAGTACGTAGTTGAAAAAGTAGGGATATGCCAATGCAAAATTATATTAAAACGTAACAAGAATTCATCCTCCAGAAGGTTCCATCAAAACTCTTGATAGTAAATTAGTTACTCATAATAGTATGTAAAACTACAATACTAAAAGTCATAACCAACAATGAATAGTAGGAAGAAGAAGGGAAAAACTCGTGTTTGAATCTTCCTCCTTGCTCCTAATGTGTTCTAGCCTCCTTGGGTGCTGTCTTACCCTAAAGTAGTGTCTCCACCTTCAAAAGGATATTTTATGATGTATTTATATCAATTAGGGTTGATGTTGGGCATCCTTGATCTCTCCTAATTCGAAAAGGACACGATGAGTCGCGTGTTAGAGTTGGTGCAACGCGCGACTTCTAGCACGATCCCAATTATTTATTTTTTCTTCTTTGTTCTTTCGCGTGTCAGGTCTAGTGCCAACCTCCATACTTCGCTGTTTTTTGTTCATCTCCTAGTCCATTTCGCGCCTACTTTCATGCAAAACACCAATTGTGGCACGCTCCCAGGTCTTGCATCTCTACTCTTTTTTCATCAAATCATCCAATTCTTGCCTACTTCCATCCAAATACACACAATAAACATGTAATGAGCATATTCTATGTTTATAAATATGTAATCTCCCGCAACTCACATAAGAAATAATATGCAAACATACTAAAAATAACATGCATTTCATCATTTATCACTACCCCACACTTAAACTCTTTCTCGTCCTCGAGCAATTCAAAATTAAGCACATCGACAAGTAACACAATTCCAAAACATACTCAAGTATCATATCAATGACAATGGTTTATATCAACGCTTAGAACCCGACATAAGCAATCTTCACACTTTTTCTTATTTTAAGACCAATGCCAAGACTAATTAAAATATTTGTATGATTGTTCTAACATCTTAGCCTAAAAAATTGACTCCACTACACTTCTCTATATGACTCGCTTCTTGTGCCAACTAAAGATATGAGTTCTTTAATAATTCACCGTAAAGCATGTGCCTTCACCAACAAAGAAAAGAGAGTAAATATGAATTAAACTATAACTTAAGGACTCACATATTGAAAGAATTCGCTCACTCTAGCAAAAGAACTCATATGCCACCCAAGTTCGTACCATAGGATTTCCCGTAGTGTAAGACTCGGTTAATTTAAGCTTGTAAAATCTCGGATCAAGTAGGACTTTATAGGTTGTCATGTAGGCTAAGGGACGAGTATGATATATATAGGAAAATATGACTAACCTCCTAAGTACTTTAATACACCACGCTTTCAAGCACATTCTTTTCATGACCAATTCAATATTTTGCCATGAAACCATACACAATTTATTCCTTCTTCATTAAGAACATGAAATATAGATACTTATTAGCCCAGATAAACATATGGGAGGTGTCATTCATTTTTCATTTTTTTATTTCTTTTTTTCAGTTTTTTTTTCACACTCTCCTTAATTTAGTAATTTCCAGCTAGTAAGGTTTTTACCCACAAGTGCACTTGTCGGACTTTTTATGGTTCCACTCAAAAGCTACCCAATCTCTTTCTTTACTCTTTCAGCGATTTAAGTGCTTTCGGAGGTAAATGAACAAGATACGATTTAGAACAAGATAGGGGTTTACTCGTAATGTGGGTGCCAAAGAAAAAGGTAAATAGGCTCAAAAGGGCTGACTACGAATAATGTTATCACTGGTAGGAAAATAGGCTCAAGGGTCAATCAAAGAAATGCCTACATCATTTTCTCAACTCACAAGACTTAATCATTTCGCTTCGACTCATACACGGGGCAAGTTCTATACTAACAAGGGATGACACAAAGTACAATCAAATCTCGTCTCACACAATGCACATGACTTACTCAGGAGGGCTCATACCCGGCTCAAGTTAAAGCAACTAGCACAGTCATCATATAATCCAAACACTAGGAAGTAACAAGAAGAGTCAATAAACGAGCCCAAGCGTCAAAATAAAGTCACATATATTCTCAAGGCATATAGTCACAAGAATCATGAAGAAAGTACTCAGTGCAAATGCTCCAGCTCTAAGCCTCACCATAAAACATGTCAAAAATTTTAGATACTCAAGTTCTTCCCATTCCATAGTCAGTTAAAAAATTTTAAAAATGATATTTTTGTATTTTCATTAGATTTTAAACCCTCAAGAAACATGTCTAGGAAGTCCATCATTGGGAAACGTCCAAAACTTTTTGAAAATTCTACCTACAAAAAAAAACTGCTACCCAGTTCAAAAATTCATCCATTGAAAAAGACCTGTGGACATAAGAAGAACCATGAAGTATTATTTCTACCTAATCATTTTTTTTTATTTGTTTTTCAACATACATAAAATAATACAACTAAAATAGCTTAGGAAATAAACCAAACAGTATATTCACCCTGCACTTAAAATTTTGAATTGTCCCCAATGCACACCCATTAATACAAGAGAGTAAAATAAATTCCATGATAGTGTATGGATCAAAATCAGATTGAGGATTAAGTCGTACAGAAAAGGATGTTAAGATCGACTCACAAACCATTATGAGTGGTGTGGTTGAGGTCGACCAGTGATCGAATGAACCGAACAGCCTAGCGACCAGACATAGCCGAGGTCGAGTAGTAAAGTTAGGAGTAACAACTAGTTTTTCACTGGTATCTTCAGAGGGACTATTCTGTCAACTATTCTCTCTGATTATAAGTTAGGATTTTATGGGAATATCCCATATAAATACAAAGAAATATAAGAGAAAAGACCTGTAATATTCTATATGATAAGAACACTTATAAAAGGATAAGCTCTAACGAAAAATACAAAGAACTACTTTTTGAAGGGATTCAACCTTTCGTGGATTATCTATTGTCATTTTCATCAGATCCAAGAAAGTGCACAATATCTCTCATATTCTTGTCATTCATCATTGTCAGAGAAAGGAATCCTTCACCCTCTTCAATATTGCGTGAATTTTCTTCCCTATTTACATTTATTAACATTTAGTGTTATTTAACACTTGATGTTTCTTGCATACAACCGTATATGGACGCATTTATTGATAACTCGTTTACTCTGATGTACCATTGTTCATATTATTCATCTGAGATTTGGAGTTATTAGCTCTAACTAGGACTGACTCTTCTTAATAACTGATTAGTTAGTTTAACCAAGGATTATCATTTTTTGGTCAAACAGGTAGGCCAAGGCTGAAGCATTAGCATCTCATGGGGTACTCATACTTCTCCCAGACTTAGTTCTTTATGTGGACACCCCAGAATTTAGTTCTAACCATCCCGCTTGCTTTTGCTTCCTTCCATTGGCTTTGCTTCACATGCTCCTAAAAAAACAACACTACAAAAATAATACAATAAGAAAATAATATTTTCTTAAAAAACTAAAAATAAAAGAAAGCAGTAAAGTTGGGTTGCCTCCCAACAAGCGCCTGATTTAACGTCGCAACACGATGTGAATCACTTTCTGCCTCCACTTCGATCTTATGAGTTGGACCCCAAGTTTTGATTCTGCTCTATGATCATTCTCTTGGGGCAATACAAATTGTTGCGATCTAAATATTAAATAATTCTTTATGAGCTTTTTGTATTTCAACCGAGGAGTGTTACTTTCCTAGACGGTCTTGAAAGTTTTAGAATATAGGGCTCATCTACCTCGTCCTTTGACTCTTACATTGGTTCATACAGACCAATTTCCATTTCACCATCTCAATATAATATAGAGAAGTGTTTGGAATGAGGTCTAACGCGCTCAAATATATGAACTTCAAGATTGTCAACCTCCCCAACACCAATGACACTAGAGTCAACTAAATTTGTATCTTCAACATCCCTGGTTGACTCTAGTATTACTTCTTCAACATTGGCATCCTCAAATTCTAGTTGGTTAGATTGTTGACGTTCTACTCTGACCTCTTCTATTAGAACCTCAATTTTGGTATCCAATTCATGCTCTTCTTGGCTACTATCCACAATATTGGCTTGTTGAGCATTAAATACTTCAACTAGTTGACTCACTTGTGCCTTCAGGATGCGAATAGTAGCATCTTTCCTTTGTATGTGAAGTTGTTTCTCATTATTGTGTTCCACAAGGCACCTTAACATATCCTTGATCTCTTTCAGGTCATCATCCCTGAGTTCTTTGTTCCTATTAACTTCACAAGAAAAATAAGAACCATCAAAGTAAGGGGTTGGGGGAAGACAAGAAATATAAGCACAACCATAAAAATGACCATCTTGACCACCAAACATATCACATACATTCCACAAATAGGATTGAGTTTGTGCATATAACTCGCTCTCTGGAATATTTTGATAATTTTTCCACAGGTGGTTTCCTCCACAATACACACAAGGAAGATCAACAGTAGAATTACTAACATCAAAACTCCGATAATTCCACGATTCCATATTTCTCAAATTAACAAGTAAACCAAAAACTAAAAGAATCAAATACAAGAAAATAAAAATAAAAGTTCAAACTTGAAACCTAGCAATATGTACACATACAGCTGTACAGTTAGTTCCCCGGCAACAGTGCCAAAATTTGATCACGCCCAACTCTAGTCCTAAAAAGGATAAGCGGTCACTGCAGATATAATTCGATCTAAAAGTCCGGAGTCGAATCCCACAGAGAATTAATATTTCTCTATAACTGTTCAATATCACCAATAAAGAAAGCTCAAACAATTCCTAAGTTATAATATTAAGATTTTTATATCTAAATAATTAACTAATAAATTAAAATAATAAACTAGCAACAAAAGATACTAAAGTTGGAGACAAGATTAAGGAGGCCTACAGTTATGATTTTCCCAATTATTGGAATTCTTCCCGCTACGTCCCCTACAATTTCGCCTAAGTATTTTCTAATGATCATGAGCACTCAACTTATTGTAATTCTATCTCGATCAACTACAATAATGTACTAGTCATATTCTCTCAAATTATGCTAGCTCACACTTTTTCACTGCTCACTATGATCACATCAAAGCATCGTTATCTCGAATCCCGCTTTTAAACCTAACGTATTGATATCTCATATATCTTGGAAGTGATGTTATTCAACAACAACCAAAATATGCACTCTTTCTCAAGCAATACATAATAAATAGACCCAATCAACTGAGAGCTCTTCAATTAACTACAATAAGCACATCGTTGAACAAGTAGGGATATGCCAAGGCAAAATTAAATTAAAACGTAACAAGAATTGATCCTCCAAAAGATTCCATCAAAACTCTAGATAATAAATTAGCTACTCATAATAGTATGTAAAACTACAATACCAAAAGTCATAACCAACAATGAAAAGTAGGAAGAATAAGGGAAAAACTCGTGGTTGAATCTTCCTTCTTGCTCATAACGTGTTCTTTCCCCCTTGGGTGTTGTCTTACCCTAAAGTAGAGTCTCCTCCTTCAAAAGGATGTTTTATGATGTATTTATATCAATTAGGGTTGATGTGGTACGTCATTTATCTCTCCTAAATTGAAAAGGACACGCTGAGTCGCGTGCTAGAGTTGGTGCAATGCGCGACTTCTAGCACGCTCCCAATTATTTATTTTTTCTTCATTGTTCTTTCGCATGCCAGGTCCAGTGCCAACCTCCATACTTCGCTATTTTTTTTTTTCATCTCCTAGTCCATTTCGCACGTACTTTCATGCAATGCACCAATTGTGGCACGCTCCTAGGTCTTGCAACTCTACTCTTTTTGCATCAAATCATCCAATTCTTGCCAACTTCCATTCAAATTCATTCCTACACACAATAAACATGTAATGAGCATATTCTATGTTTATAAACATGTAATCTCCCGCAATTCACATGAGAAATAATATGCAAACATACTAAAAAACATGCATTTTTCATCATTTATCATTAATCTATAATATATCCATGGGTATCCTTGAAACAAGTTATCAATTTGAGTTCAAATAATTGAACTTAAATTCCGGAACATGAATGGGATTTCATGAGTGAAGAGCTTAATTATTGTCTTCCTTTTAGCTAAACAATAATATTTTGTATTCGTTAGGAGTACATTATTCCAATGTTTAGTCCTACTCTATCTGATATAAAGTTATTGAATTTATTTTTTATTAATATTTTAATACACGTTCCATATAACTTTTTTTCCACAGTGCGATGTAGATTTGTTTGCTCGAAAAATTAAAAGAAACCTTGTTGATACCCAATTTTTTCCTCATATTTTTAAAATACATATATATTTTCAAAATTGCATATTTGCATCATTATTTAGTTTATAAACCTGTACAAGCATTTTCTATATTTTTCATAATTTTTATAGCTCTAAATTAATTTCTTTTTACAATTTTATTACATAAATATCTAGTAATTATCCTTTAAATTATTTTGTGATGACTTAATGACCCAAAATTATTATTTGCATCCATAATACATGTTTCAGACATATCTATTGTATTTTTATAATTCCATTAGCATTTTTAAGCTATTTTATCTAATCTTGCGATAGTGGCCTATATTCTACAAATAATTGCGTTTATTATGACGTACCAGTTTTACATTTTTATAATATTGAGTTATTATTTTTAGTCATTTTATTGCACAAGTAGCATTTCATTGTCTATTAATTATTTTATAAATTATTTTTAACATAATTGTTGTGTATTTAATAGCGGGCCCAAAACAGGCCAATTTTCGGACCTAAAACTACCCAAAACCTAGCCCAATTGCCCCAAATCTTAGCCCAATTACCCCAAGCCCATATAAATAACCCACTAACCCCAAACCCGGTCAGTACCCGCTTTACACAACCCGGCCCAACTCTTTTAAAATCCTAGCCGTTGATCTCTAAAGATCAACAACCCACGATTAAAACCCTCTTTTAATTACCCACCCCAACCCTAATCCCCACACTCACTCTACCCAGCCGTCGTAAAATACTCTCCACTCCCTTTGTAACGACCCAGTAGATCGTTTTGAGAGTTAGTACCCCAATCCCCTAATAATTGTTTTCCCCATTTATATTTTTTCTTTTGGGACTTGTTGGAATAGTGAGTGGTGATTCGGAGAGTTTTTGGACACATAGTCCTTCTATGTGAGTTTAAGCTTTAGAAATCGGACCATAGTTGGAACTGTGGGAAGACAGGTCTGGAATGGGATTCCGTCGACTCCATTAGCTCCGTTGGGTGATTTCAGAGTTGGGAGCATGTCCGGAATGTGATTTCGAGGTCTGTAGTAGATTTAGGCTTGAATTGGAGAGAATTAGAATTTCGGCGATTTCGGCCGATAGGTGGAATTTTGATATCGGGCTCGGAATGGAATTTCGAGAGTGGCTATAGGTCTGTTGTATCATTTGTAACCTGTTTGTAAAATTTGAGGTCATTCGGACTAGTTTTGATGTGTTTCGGCATCAGTAGTACATTTTGGAAATTTCGTAAGTTCTTAGGCATAATTCCATGTATAATTGGTGATTTTGGTGTTATGTGATGTGTTTTGGAGGCTCGACTAAGTTTGGATAAGGTATTAGGACTGGTTGGTAAGTTTAGTTGAGGTCTCGGGGGCCTCGCGGATGTTTCGGATGCTCAACGGGTGAATTTAGAACTTAGAAGAACAGCTGAACCATTGCTGGTTCTGGTGTCTCGCACCTGCAATGGACCTTCCGCAGGTGCGGACACGCAGGTGCTGACGAGGGGCTCATAGGTGCGGACTTGGCCAAGTACCCAGTCCTCGTAGGTGCGGTCCCAAGCCTTTTAGTGGGTTTTTGCACCTGCGATGGAATTTCCGTAGGTGCGGTCCAAGGGGCGCAGGTGCGAAAATCGCTGGGCAGTTATATCAAATTCGAGGGCTTGAATTTCATAAATTCTAAAATCATTTGGAGCTCGGGTGTGGGCGATTTGGAGTAAGTTTTGAGGATAAGCTTCATAGGTAACAATTCCTAACCCTATTCCCTTTGTATATCATTAATCTATGGACATTTCTTCCATGCAATTAAGGGATTTAGGTAAGAAAAATCATGCAAAAGGGGAAAAGTTTCCCTAATTAGAAAATCGGAGAATTTAATAGGATTTTGTTGTCGGTTTTCGATGATTCTTGTTTGAGTGAGTTCGTGAGTGAATGGGTGTTCTAAATTTGTAACTTTCACTCATTTCCGAGATGTGGGCCCTGGGGACGTTTTGGGCGATTTTCCTAAATTCGCATATTAGCCTCGAACTTATTAGCTATTTTGATTGCTTGGAGTGATATCTACATTATGCAATCGAATTAAATAGATTTGGGCCATTCGGAGTCGGATACTCGTGGCAAGAGCGTGGTTTAGAGTTAGTAGCGCAGTCGAGGTATGTGGCTTGCCTAACTCTGTGTTCGGGACTTCCCCTAGGCTGTTTTAATATTGTTTATGTTGATTGGCCGCCGTGTGTGTGAAGTGATGAGTACATACACGGGCCATTGTCGCAAAAACTCCATTTTTCCTCCATGACCTAAATCATTTCACTCCTATTTCACTGATTCATGTATCGACTATATAGTTTAGATTAGGAAATAGCATGCCTACCTGTTACTTGAATTTTTCCCTAGTTATTACTATATATACCATGTTAGATAGTTTTATCCATATTTTGTCTGGGACTTTTCCTGAACTGTTTTAAATAAAAATTGTATCATGTATTTGTACTGCATTGCATATTTAAATTGGGACTACGGACGAGACTCCGGGAGCTTTCCCCCCTGTACTGCATTGCATATTTAAATTGGACTACGGAGGAGAGTCCGGGAGCTTTCCCCTGTACTGCATAGCATATTTAAATTGGTACTACGGACGAGATTCCGGGAGCTTTCCCCCTGTACTGCATTGCATATTTAAATTGGGACTACAGACGAGATTCCGGGAGCTTTCCCCCTGTACTACATAGCATATTTAAATTGGTACTACGGACGAGATTTCGGGAGCTTTCCCCCCTGTACTGCATTGCATATTTAAATTGGGACTACGGACGAGATTCCTGGAGCTTTTCCCCTGTACTGCATTGCATACTTATTACAGTGATATATGATCTACTGAGTCGAGGGATCCCTGTTATTATTTCCTTTTTGCTCATTGTTTCTACTTATTTACCTCAGCTTATTATATCTCTTGTGGTGTACTCATTCCCTTTCTTGCACATGTTTTTCGTGTGCAGGCCTAGGTACCAGCGCTCAGTATCCTGGCTAGGGGTCCGAGCAACAAATTTTAGGAGACCGAAAGGTAATTCTGTCGCGTCCGTAGAGTCCTTCGAGTCACCTTCCACTCCAGATTTAGATAGATTTCCTTTTTATGTAAATTCTCTCTCGTTGTATAGAGCTATTTTTAGAAAGAGCTTGTGACTAAAGTGATGTTCCGGGTTTTGGGAAAATTTGTATTTTGTATGCGCCAAGTGGCGATGTTTTCATTGTAGACTCACTTATTTCGCCTTTATTTTTATTGCTTTAATTTAATATGTGTTTCCGCAATTAGGCTTACCTAGTCGTAGAGACTAGGTGCCGTAAACGATGCCTTTCGGTGGGTAAATCGGGTTGTGACAAGTTGGTATCAGAGCGTCTAGGCTCATACGAGTCGAAAGTCACAAGCCGGTTTATTAAAGTCTCGTGGATCGGTGCGGAGACGTCCGTATCTATCTTCGAGAGGCTATGTAACTGTTAGGAACAATCATATTTCTTTGATTTCCTTTTTCGTGCGAGTTATTGACATCAAAAATTCTAAAATTCTATTTTATTATTTCCCACATATGGTGAGGACCCATACTGGGAGGACCGACGAGCAGGCATTCGAGCCTGCTGCCAGAGCCGCCAGAGGCCGGGGCCAGGGTAGAGGACGACCGCTCGGTGCAGACCGAGCACCGGTGAGAGCACCGGCAGAGGAGCCTATGGCAGCCCCAGCGAAAGAGCCGGCACAGGAGGTCCCTATTGCTGCTCCAGCCTTGCAGGAGACCTTCGCTCAGTTTATGAGCATGTTCAGTACTCTAGTGTAGGCTGGACTATTTCCGATAGCTCCCGCTACATCTCAGGTCTGAGGAGGGGCACAGACTCCCGCACCCCGCACTCTTGATCAAAGGGGCTAGGCTGATCAGGCCCCGGAGTATATTCCTATGCCCCCAGTGGCTCCAGTTCAGCATGATGCTAGGGCAGTGGCTTTCGAGGCCGAGAAGCTCAGACTCGAGAGGTACAAGAAGTACCACCCACCTACTTTCAGCGGACTAGCTTCAGATGACGCTCTGGGATTTCTTGAGGAGTGTCATCGTATTCTCCGCACTATGGGCATTGTGGAGACTAATGGGGTTTCTTTAACCGCTTTCCAGCTGAGGGGAGCGGCATATCAGTGGTGGTGGGCCTATGAGCTGAGTAGTCCGGATGAGGCAGCCTCACTCACTTGGACTTAGTTTTCAGAGATGTTTTTACGAGAGTATGTCCCTTAGAGCCTCAGGGATACTTGGCGCACGGAGTTCGAGCAGTTGCGCCAAGGTACTATGACTATGTCAGTGTATGCAGTTCGTTTTAGTGAATTAGCTCAGCATGCCCCAGCCTTGTTTGCCACAGCCAGAGAGCAGGTTCGCCACTTCATCGAGGGACTCCATCCTAGTATTCGGACCAATATGGCTAGAGAGTTGGAGATGGATATCACTTACCAGCAGGTAGTGAGTATTGCCAGGAGAGTAGAGGGAATGTTCTCCCGGGACAGAGAGGAGAGGGAGGCCAAGAGGTCTCGAGAGACTGGCCATTTTTCAGGAGCTCGTGCACCAGTAGCACGTCACGGTAGAGGATTTGTGGGCCCCCTGTTCATTTAGACCTTCCAGCAGCCAGTGGTATTCAAGCTCCTCCTATACCTCAAGAGTTCTATTATGCACCGCCAGTATCCAGTATGCCTCCAGTTTGAGGTGCTATTTCCGGCCAGCCCAGCAGGACAGCTTCTATTCAGTCTCAGCTGCAGCGTCCTCCAAGGGGTTGTTTTGAGTGTGGTGACACTCATCACTTGATTAGAGATTTCCCCAAGGCCAGGAGGTGTGCACCTCCACAGTCTTATCAGCCTCCACGTTCTCTGACGGGTCCTCCAGCTATTCTTCCAGCCCTAGCTGCCACTCCACCTCCTCAGCCAGCTCAAGGTGGGGGTCGGGGAGGTAGAGGTCACCCTAGAGGGGGAGGCCAGGCCAGGTACTATGCCCTTCCAGCCCGTTCTGAGGTTTTTTCTTCAGACTCGGTCATCACAGGTATTGTCCCTGTCTGCCATAGGTATGCATCAGTATTATTTGATCCAGGCTCTACGTATTCGTATGTGTCCTCTTATTTTGCTCCACATTTGGGGATATCTCGGGATTCTTTGAGTTCCCCTGTCTATGTATCTACTCCTGTGGGAGACTCTCTAGTTTTGGACCGCGTATATCGGTCGTGTTTGATTTCTCTTAGTGGTTTTGAGACCAGGGCTGATTTATTATTACTCAGCATGGTAGATTTCGATGTTATCTTGGGCATGGACTGGTTGTCGCCCTATTATGCTATTCTTGATGGTCACGCTAAGACCGTGACGCTTGCTATGCCAGGCTTGCCGAGATTTGAGTGGAGAGGTACCTTAGAATATACTAACCGCAGGGTCATTTCATTCCTTAAGGCTCAGTGATAGTTGAGAAGGGGTGTGATATGTACTTGGCCTATATGAGAGATGACAGTGTTGATACCCCTCCAGTTGAGTCGGTTCAAGTAGTGAGGGACTTTCCTGATGTATTCCTAGTTGACCTTCCGGGTATGTCGCCCGACAGAGATATTGACTTCGGCATTGATTTGTTTCCGGGCACTCGGCCCATTTCTATCCCTCCTTACCGTATGGCTCCTCCTGAGTTGAAGAAGTGGAAGGAGCAGTTACAGGATTTGCTTGATAAGGGTTTCATCAGACCCAGTGTATCACCTTGGGGTGCTCCAGTATTGTTTGTGAAGAAAAAGGATGGTTCTATGCGTATGTGTATTGATTATCGACAATTGAACAAGGTCACCGTGAAGAACAGGTATCCTTTGCCCCGCATTGATGATTTATTCTACCAGATACAAGGTTCCAGGGTATTCTCCAAGATTGACCTGCGTTCTGGCTATCATCAGTTAAAGATTCGGGAGCCGGATAACCCGAAGACTGCCTTCAGGACCAGATATGGCCACTATGAGTTTCTTGTTATGTCATTTGGGCTGACCAATGCCCCAGAAGCTTTTATGCATTTGATGCACAATGTGTTCTGGCCTTATCTTGATTCCTTCGTCATTGTGTTTATTGACGACATCTTGGTGTATTCCCGATCACGGGAAGATCATGAGCAGCATTTGAGGACTGTGCTTCAGAATTTGAGGGAGAAGAGATTGTATGCTAAATTCTCTAAATGTGAGTTCTGGCTTGACTCAGTGTCATTCTTGGGCCACATACTGTCTTGGGATGGGATCAAGGTAGATTCGAAGAAGGTGGAGGCGGTGCAGAGTTGGCCTAGACCGTCATCCGCTATGGAGATCTGCAGTTTCCTTGGTTTGGCTGGGTACTATCGTCATTTTGTGGAGGGTTTTTCATTCATTGCAGCACCGATGACCAGGTTGACTCAAAAGGGTGTTCCGTTCAGGTGGACTGAGGAGTGTGAGGAGAGCTTTCAGAAGCTCAAGACAGCCCTGACTTCAGCTCCAGTGTTGGTATTGCCTACGGGTTCAGGGTCCTATACCGTCTATTGTGATGCTTCGAGGATTGGCCTCGGAGCGGTGTTGATGCAGGACGGTAGGGTGATTGCCTACGCGTCGAGGTAGTTGAAGGTGCATGAGAAGAACTATCCAGTTCATGATTTCGAGTTGGCAGCGATTTTTCACGCCCTGAAGATATGGCTACATTATTTATACTGTGTTCCCTGTGAGATTTTCACTGATCACTGGAGTTTGCAGCACATATTCAAGCAGAAGGACCTCAATTTGCACCAGCGGAGATGGTTGGAGTTTCTAAAGGACTATGATATCACTATATTATACCACCCGGGGAAGGCCAATGTGGTGGCTGACGCCTTGAGTCGCCGGGCGGAGAGTTTGGGGAGTTTGGCATATCTTCCGGTAGTTGAGAGGCCCTTAGCCTTAGATATTCAGTCCTTAGCCAGTCAGTTCGTGAGGTTGAATCTTTCGGAGCCTTTCCGGGTTTTAGCTTGTGTGGTGGCTCGGTCTTCTCTTTATGACCGCATTCGATCACGTCAGTATGATGATCCCCACCTTCTGGTTCTTCAGGACAGGGTTCGGCGAGGTAACGCCAGGGATGTGACTATAGGAGATGACCGTGTGATGAGGATGCAGGGTCGGATCTGTGTGCCCAATGTGGATGGGCTTCGGGAGTTTATTCTTAAGAAGGCCCATAGCTCGCGGTATTCCATTCATCTGGGTACCGCGAAGATGTACCAGGATCTGAGACAGCACTATTGGTGAAGGATAAAAAAAGATATAGTGGAGTTTGTGGCCAAGTGTCTCAACTGTTCGCAAGTCAAATATGAGCATCAGAGACCGGGAGGGTTACTTCAGCAGATTGAGCTTCCAGAGTGGAAGTGGGAGCGGATCACCATGGACTTCGTGGTTGGACTTCCTCGGACTTTGAAGAAGTTCGATGCTATTTGGGTAATTGTGGATTGGCTGACTAAGTCAGCCCATTTCATTCATGTGTTGACTACATACTCCTCCGAGAGGTTGGCGGAGATTTATATCAGGGAGATTGTTCGCCTCAACGGTATTCCAGTATCTATCATTTCAGACAGAGGTACACAGTTCACTTCACGGTTCTGGAGAGCCGTTCAGCAGGAGCTAGGCACCAGAGTAGAGTTGAGTACAGCCTTTCACCCTCAGACAGACGGGCAGTCCGAGCGCACGATTCAGATTCTTGAGGATATACTCCGTGCCCGTGTGATGGATTTCAGAGGGTCATGGGACCGATACTTGCCACTTGCATAGTTTGCTTATAATAACAGCTACCAGTCCAACATTCAGATGGCGTCGTATAAGGCTTTGTATGGTAGACGGTGTCGATCCCCAGTGGGATGGTTTGAGCCGGGCGAGGCCCGATTGTTGGGTACAGATTTGGTCCAGGACGCCCTGGACAAGGTGAAGGTGATTCAGGAGAGACTTCGCGCAGCTTAGTCCAGGCAGAAGAGTTATGCGGACCCGAAGGTTCGTTATTTGGCATTTATGGCTGGTGATCGGGTTTTGCTTCAGGTATCGCCTATGAAGGGCGTCATGAGGTTCGGGAAGAAGGGTAAGCTGAGTCCGAGATTTATTGGCACTTTTGAGGTGTTGCGATATGTTGGGGAGGTTGCTTATGAGCTAGACCTGCCTCCCAACCTAGCAGGAGCTCATCCGGTATTCCACGTCTCCATGCTCCGGAAGTATCATGAGGAGCCAGTAGCTATATTGGATAGATAGGTCAGGAAGCTCAGGTCAAAGGATATTGCGTCAGTAAAGGTTCAGTGGATTGGTCAGCCAGTCGAGGAGGCGACTTGGGAGACCGAGCAGGATATGCGCAGTTAGTACCCTCATCTTTTCACAGCTTCAGGTATGTCTCTATACTCGTTCGAGGACGAATAATTTTCTTAAGAGGGGGAGAATGTAACGACCCGGTAGGTCGTTTTGCGAGTTAGCGCACCGATCCCCTAATAAATTTTTCCCCATGTCTATTTCTTCTTTTGGGACTTGTTGGAACAGTGAGTGGTGAAATTCGGAGAGTTTTTGGACACATAGTCCTTCTATGTGAGTTTAAGCCTTAGAAATCGGACCATAGTTGGAACTGTGGGAAGACGGGTCCGGAATGGGATTCCGTCAACTCCGTTGGGTGATTTCAGAGTTAGGAGTGTGTCCGAAATGTTCTTTAGAGGTCTGTAGTAGATTTAGGCTTGAATTGGCGGAAGTTAGAATTTCAGCGATTTCGGCCAATAGGTGGAATTTTGATATCGAGCTCGGAATGGAATTCCAAGAGTGGCTATAGGTCAGTTGTATCATTTGTGACCTGTGTGTAATATTTGAGGTCATTCGGACTAGTTTTGATGTGTTTCGGCATCGATTGTAGATTTTGGAAATTTCATAAGTTCGTAGGCTTGAATCCATGTATAATTGGTGATTTTGGTGTTATGTGATGTGTTTTGGAGGCTCAATTAAGTTTGGATAAGGTATTAGGACTGGTTGGTAAGTTTGGTTAAGGTCCCGGGGGCCTCGGGGATGTTTCGGATGCTCAACGGGTGAATTCAGAACTTGGAAGAACAGCTGAACCATTGTTGGTTCTGGTATCTTTCACCTGCGATGGACCTTCTGCAGGTGCGGACACGCAGGTGCGGGCAAGGGGCTCGCAGGTGCGGACTTGGCCAAGTCACCCAGTCCTCGCAGGTGCGGTTGGTTTTCCG
>ML393482.1:0-87962 GCA_005239525.1 Nicotiana knightiana
GCACATAAAATGCAAGGTATATAATGCTTAAAATCATGAATTCTAGCCACGCATCACTTACGCGTCGCGAAGCGCTTGCTATGGATCAGGATGAGGAATGGAAATGGTGATGCTAATGTAATTCGAGATGCTTCCATGTGTAAATGGTCGTGGTTTTTGTTATGGCCCTGTGAAAGGGTAATATATTTTTTCAGCTCGGTAGCTGTGTTTCTGGGAGCCTTAAGGTTGTGCTCGGGTAGTGATAATGGTTTCAATTGATGGTCGCGCGGTGTCGATATGATGATAGAACGTTTGTCCATATGTTGGGGGAGATGAATGGTTTGAAGGGAGGTCTTCTCAGAGTGTGATTTCGAAATTTAAGTGCTTTTGTTCCGGCAGAGGGAAGGCATTTGGAGTATGAATGGCTCGATTGGGATTGATAAAGTAGTAAGACTTGGTGTCTTCAAGTGAGATGGGGTATGCACTTGTGACGTGTAGTTGTCGTCATTGATCGAATGGAATGTGCTAGGCTTGTCGGTGCTATGGTTTCTTCGGTTGCGTGGGGTTAGAGTATTGAGAGGAAGTATCGAAGAATGCGGTTGGCAAAGATGATCCTGGAACGAGTCTAGGCGGTGGTTCCATTTCTAGGAGGCCAGGCGTAAGAAGCGGAAGCCGAGCAGTCGCAAAGTGGGGGAGCAGCAGCACAACTTGGAATTTGGAGATATTATCGCACATTTAATGGATGTCCATGAGGATCAGACTAGCTAGTAAGTTGGTAAATGAAGCAGGGTGTAGGATGGGGTATTGAAGTCGCAGAGAGCGTGTATTTTAGCGTCGTTGGAAGGTATCCGCAGGTGATTTCTATAGGTGGGTTGTCTTCTGGGAATAGGTTAGCAATGGCGGGGTTGGCAGGTTCTGTGAGGGGTCCTAGTGGCTAGTCGGTAGGAGATAGAATGTGTGAATGATGCTAGAAAATTCGAGTATTTAGGGAGTGCTAGCAAGAGAATTTGGAAGATTTGGATGGATTGGCTGAGCAAGATCGTGTTATCAAAGGAGGAAGGATCTCAGCAGGGTCTAGAGTGGTGCAAGGAGTAGCCTCGGGTTAAGTGAGGGTGTCCCACCATCTGCAGTTGGGTTGTAGGATTGTCTTCGCATGGGGTTGAGGATTTTCGNTCGGGTTAAGTGGGGGAGTCCTACCATCTGCAGTTGGGTTGTAGGATTGTCTTCGCATGGGGTTGAGGATTTTTGGCATGCTGGCAAGTTATTTCAGCTAAGGAAAAAGCATTAAAATGGTAATTGTGCGTAGGATTTTATGAATATGTGCAAAAGTTGGCCCTGTCGGATCAGGGTTAGGCTTTGGAAGATTCAGAATTTATGCTTAAGGCATGGGCGAGTTGTAAGGATGGTGACTCAATCACGTGTTTCATTGAAAAAGGTGTTCCTGTGCTAGGAGAGCCTTGGGGTTGATTGTATTCGGGGCCAGTCAGAGTGGGTAACTCTCAGTAGCGGTCTTAGTGAGTTCAAAAGTTAAGAATGTGGAAATTAAGGATTTCAGGCAGCAGTATGATCGAGAATCGAGCTTTTGCAGAGTAATCTTTGAGAAAAATGAGGACGGTTGGAATGTTATATGATATGTTTCAGCATGCAGGAGAATATTGGAAGAGTGAGAGAAATAGACTCCGGGTTGAAGAAAAGATTATCAGAAGGTATGAGATGGGTTGTAGGATTTGGGAAGCATGGTCTCGTGAATCATGGTCACTCGATATGAGTGAGGGTTGAGTTTTATATCGGTTGAAGGAAGTTGTTATTATTCCTGAGGCAATTGATGATGATTAAGAGAAGATAGACTGATTAGCCTTAGTTGAAATGGCACGTTTGTGGCAGTGATTGGTTCCTTTGATGTGATTAAGTTATGCATATGGTTTGTGCCGGTATGTGCGGGGCTTGTCGGTCGTCGTAATGGATTTCATGTGGGAGCATTTGAGTGTTATGGCCTGTCATGTGTAGGCGGATCCCGGAAGGGTTATGGGGGTATAGACTACTACTTAAGGATTTTCATGATCTGGGTGATAATGGGAATTCACTCGTGTGTTGAGATGGCACTCTTGAATTGAGTCAAATAAAAAGTTTCTATATGATGAAGTGTTCACTCTATTGGTGGTTCGAAAGTTATGATGGAATTCTTGCGCTACCTCATGTCGGTATGTTAAGTGCGGGAAGCAGTATGTAACTGGGAGTAAAAATCGAGATATAGGTCTGATGTTTATAAGGACGTCATGAGCTCGGAAGAGCAAGGCAAAGTGATTTGAAAGTTCAGCATAAGAAGGTGTTATCTTCAGCGTCACCTGAGATTGATATTCAGTGAAAGAGGCTTTGTACCCTGGTCATGGGTTCTTGATGTGTTTTTCGGCCTTAGTGTGGTCGGTGTTATGGATGGGTAGACTTGTTGCCTTGTGTGAAAGGTCGTGGAAGCATGACCGCGAAAAGATTGTATAAAGTATGACATGTAGTCACTTAATGGATTTCAGATTTAGACTGAGTATGAAGAAGTGCAATATTGCTCAATTGAGAATTTTCGCCTAGAGGGCGTTCGGTTCAGTTGATTATGGATTATGGGGTGTTAGTCCCGGTGATGATGGTTGTTCTCGTGTATTATGAGAAAAATTAGGGTTAATGTGGACCCAGGTAAAATCTAATAGCTAAGTTTGGTGCAAGCGAGGTGGCTCGATGTTTGTGGATGGATTTAAATATGATTATGGGCTCCGTGTGAGCCAGGCATACTCCTTTCAGTAGAGCTCTTTTCATGGAATGTTATTAGAACAGCGGGTGTTGTTCCGTCTTCGTCAAATTTATGTGTTATTGTGATTGTGTCGTACGAGTTATGAAACAGCTTGATAATTTCTTATGTGTTGAGGTCCCGCGTAGAGGGGATGTTATGTGAGCAAGACAGCTCTTGAGATCCAGAGTGTGTGTGTGTATATATATATATATATATATATATATATAGCACCTCGGTTGTGCTTGATTTTTGTAGCCTATGGCTTTATCAGTCTCCCCAGGATGGTATTATGCACTTAGTGTGCTCGTGATCGATATTCAGTAATTCGTAATAGTGAGCAAATCAGCTCCATATATATATTTTCTTATGTAAATTTTATGTGTGGATCGGGTGGCACGTCGCCACGGGTTTGTTATTTGGATCGGGTTGCACGCCGCAACAGTGTGATGATGAGAAGGGTTAATATGTATTTATTTTCTTGTGATTTATTTCCTATTTTCTAGTAAGAATTCATATTAGTTGTGTGAGCTGAGTAGTTCCGTCCTGAGTCGTTTCTTATTATCATGTTCGAGTTATAGCCTATTGGCGCGATGTGGTATCATGTGAGGCTGTTAGCCATGTTTGGGGTGATTTTCTGTCTGAGCAGTTCATACTGGGTGAGGCAAGATTATCGGACCAGGGATCAGTACGATAAGGTTATGTGAAGTGTATATTAAAGAACAAGTACCATCATTCAGGTTCATAATGAAAGTGACGATTCTAGTCAAGATGAGGTATTCAAGGATTTGTTAACTCTGCAGTTGAGTGTGAATTTCTGCGCATTCCCTCCGTTGTGGTTGTATCGCCCGCATTATAGCAGGATGTCTGTATAATTGTTATGAGGTGCATCAGGAGCATCAGATTCGTGGACCTTGGCTAATAAGGTTCAAGGAGCATCGTTGTGGACAGACGATGAGTTATGCGGTGCATGGTGTCGATTCAGTAAGGGTATGCAGTGATGATCTGGTATATCGTGTGCTAGTTGATGCAGTGCTTATATATATTGAAACTAGTCCTGGCTAGAGAAATTTCAGGTGTTTGAATGAATTCAGAGCTTATTATATGGATAAAGAATAAATCTCCAGATTTGATAAAGCTATTGTGCTCGATTGGGTTGTGGTAGCACGGGCAGGTGCTCAGAATGTTAAACAGTGATTTCAGATAACTCCAGAGCAGTTCTTAGCACGTTCGAGGACGAACGTCGGTTTAAGTGGGGGAGAATGTAACGACCCGATCGGTCGTTTTGAGCTCTAGCGCATCGTTCAGCGGTTTGAAGTCGTGAGCAGCTTCGTTTCAGGTATTATGACCTGTGGGCGTGGTCGGAATTGAATTCTAGGAAGTTTAGAATTGATTTGGGAAGAAAATTCTCGTTTCAGAAGCCTTAAGTTGGAGAAATCAATTAAGATTGGAATTTTGAGTAAATGATCTCCGAATCAGGATTTGAAGGGTCCAGCAGGTTCGTATGATGATTTCGGACTTGGGTGTATGTCCGGATCGGGTTTTGGATAACCTGGGAGCGTTTCGGCGTATATTGTGGAAGTTAGCATTTTAGAAGCATTTCATAAATTTGGGCTTGAANTCAGAAGTGAATTTGGATATCCGTAGGTCATTTTGGAGTCATTTGACTAAAGATAGAAATTTGAAGGTTTTTGGAAAATTCGGCCAGAAGTGGAAGTTTTGATATCGAGGTCGTAATTCGATTCCGGAAGTTGGAGCAGGTCCGTAATGTTGAATATGACTTGTGCGCAAAATTTGAGGTCCAATCGGACGTGATTTGATAGGTTTCGGCATCGGATGTAAAAGTTTTAAATTCTAAGTTCTTAAAGAATTGGATTTGAGTGTGATTCGTGATTTCGGCGTTGTTTGATGTGATTTAAGGGCTCGAGCAAGTCCGTGTCATGTTTTGGGATAGGTTGGTATAATTGGACGGGTTCCCAGAGGCCTCGGGTGGATTCCGGGTGGTTAACGGATCAAAGTTGAAGTTGGAAAAGGGCTGAAGTTGTTGTCATCTGGTGTAACCGCACCTGCGAGGCCTTGACCGCAGGTGCGGAGCCGCAGGTGCGAGTGTGGGCTTGGCTTGGCTGGGGACCGCAGGTGTGATACGCTCAAATTCACCTTAAAATAGTGTAAGCGGTCGATTGTCAAATATAATAACCCAACAAGGTTGGGGTCGAATCCCACAGAGAACAATATGGAGGCGATTAGGAATGTAAGAGAATTATCACTTATCGCGCAATGCCAAACGAATAGATTTTGGTTTTGAAAATCTTTATAACTAAATGCGAAAATATAAACTAACCTAGAAAGCAAGCAAAATGATCAATGGCAACAAGTATGAATGCATCGAAAATTACACTCAAGTGACGATTCAATGTATTTCACGATTTTACAAATATGAGGAGTTTATGTTAATTAGCCACGGATAATAATTCTTAATTAGCTTTTCCCAAATACTAACAAGACTTCCTAATTGAATTATTCCTAACCCAATTAGGAGATTAAGCACTTCCGAGTATGGCTACAAGTAGTTCAATCCTATCCCTAGGTAGAATCTATAAAATGAGGGTTAAAGCCTCAAGTTCTTGTTAATTAATCTTTTGCAACCCCAAATTATCTTTTCCAAAATTAATTCGGAGTTAATGGGCAAGTCCTAGGGTTATCTAATCCCTTTGGAAACATTAAAGAACAAGAATAATTAAAGAAACAATAACTCACTTCATAAATATAATAAAATCCTTCAATACATAAGCACAATAAGGTATTTAATCCACACTTTAAATATGCAAATTTTGCATAAACAAGATTCAAGTGTTGAAAATAAATACTACACACTTAAATATACAATACAAAGCAAGAAACTGGAGAAACAAACATAGATGGGTAAAAAAACCTTAACCACAAGAGTGAAATCTTTAAATCCCAAGTGTGCGTGCAAACCCTATCTTCAAGACTTGTTCTTCTCTACTCAAAATTATATTTACAATGCCAAAAGATATCCCAAAAATCTTCTAGGTCGAGTATATGAGAGTTGGGAATGAAAACATGTGTTTATATTTTTTCCCAATGTTGATGCCCGTTGACTGCACCTGCGGATGAATCTTCGCAGGTGCGGTTCCGCAGGAGCGAAAATCCACTCGCAGATGCGAATCTGGGTGTCTTGATCAATTTCCGCAGATGCGGACAAATGGTCGCACCTACGGTTCCGCAGGTGCAATTTTTTACAATTTAGCCTTCCTTCCTAGGTGCGTTGCATACTTCGCAAGTGCGAGGTCGCACCGGAGATCCTGAATCCGCAGGTGCGGAATCACTGGTAGTTCTGTGCATATTTCACCATGTTTTGCTCGACTTCACTCCAATTCAACACCAACCATTTCATGGCATCATTTCCTTGAAATTCGAGAAATTACACACTATAAACGACCTCAAGTTATCATTGAATGATGCAAAATCTAACGAAAAGAGGCTAAAATGAGTGGTAAAATCACCACTCATCAACACCCCCAACTTAGAGCTTTTGCTTGTCCTCAAGCAAATCAAAACTAATAACTTAATGAGGTTCTACCAATTCAAGCACACGTTGCATTGCTATTGTCTACAAGTGACATTCACCAACTAAGCATTATACTTATGGATTTGGTTGGTACTAATAATTAGGCTCAAGTATGCATCTTACTCGAATAACTCCCTCATTTAAAAACAACTTCAAGAAGTGCGAGGAAATTTCAAAAATAATCAAGTGACAAGAATAAGCCTCAAGAAGTGACTCAACCACACTAATCTACTACAAATGCTCAGCTCGTTTGTTTCCGAATATATCAATTTCACCGATCAATCCTAATTCATGTGACCTCACAAGAAAGAAATAAAGTCCCAACTCCCAATATTTATAATGACAACAACAAGGGACATATTTACAAAGACACTCACACCCACAAAGAATTTCAAGTGTTACAACCAATCATCCCATAGGTTTGCCCTTATTTTAATTCATCGCATATTCAAGAATATTCAGCTGGAGATCCCATAAGGGCTTTTTAATCTTGTACTGTAGGTTTAGGGAAGGGTAGGATACACATTTGGGAAAATGACTACACCCTCCTTGAACACTACTCACATTTTCCTTTCTTGTTGCACTTTGTTTCTTTTCGAACCACATAGCCTCATTTGCGTCTAGTTACCAATATAGAACCACTTTAAATACCTCGCTAAATTTATTCAAAGCTCCCATATTTATTTACATGTGTATATTTCATTTCTCTTCTTTTTTTCTTTTTTTTTTATATTTTTCTTTTGGAGCTTGAATAATTTTAAAAGAATCTTTTGAGGTATATATTTTGCACTCAATGTACAACCTTACCAATTTCCATTTTGACACTACACCCCCAACTTAGGCTTTTTGTCTCATTCTCAATATTCAAGGAGGGGCGGGTTCAAAAGAGGAATTATTTTGCAAAAGGGAAAGGTTTGTAATGAGGTGACCAAAGAAAAGGTTCAAGGCTCAAATGGGGTAACTAGTGATAGTATCTATACAATGGTGGCTCGAAAGGCTAAAGGGATTTTCAAATAACACAAAGAATGCCTAAGGTCATTTCTCCAACCAAACATAATTATCATTAGCATTGAAAGACCAACCGGCAAGTTCTACATGATAGAAGTGAACACAAGATTTATTTATACAAACACTAACGCACATGGCACATGAATTAATCAAGACGGATCAATTAGAGGAGTTTAGAGCAACATTTCTCAACTAGTGGGCAACGAGTCACTAAAAGAGCCAAAATCTTATCACAAAAATTATTCTTCACCATGCAACTTACTTGTTCTAATTCAAAACAAAATTTTGAGGGGTATTCTTAATTCACATTTCACATACAAGAGACTAATTTCTTCAGTACCAAATAATCCAAAAGTCTCTTCCTAGCAAAACAAGACTAATTCCCTTAAGAAAGTTGTCATACCATCTATCATAGGGAAAAGTCACCCGGTTCACTTCAAAAATGTTCCTTGGGAAAGAACCGTAGCAGGAGGTATTATTAAGAAAGTAAAAATTAAAGAACAAAGCTACTAGTGAAAAGCTAAAAACTAAAATAGAAGCAAACTACTAAAGAAAAAATAAATAAATAAATAAAGAATGCAAGAAAACTAAAAATAAACCAATCACACCAAGCTAAGCAGAACAATTTAGCATCATCCACAATAAGCCCGACAAGGGCACAAAGTATCCATACATAACAAAGAAACCTAGCAAGGGTAATAAAGACAATATCATCCAAGACGTCATACATAGATACAATGTAAAACAGCCACCCCCAACTAAAAATATTGCAGTGTCCCCACTGCATAACATCAAAATAAAAGGGCATAGTTTGAGGGTCTCCCTGAGGTCTGCATCATACTAGCAGACTGCATGAAAAGAGGCTAGTCAATGCTGCTGAGAAATCTCGTCATCATCATCATCATCATCATCCGCATCATCCGCATCGGACATGAACGAGTAGTCCTCGCTATCATCAGCATCAGCAACTGGCAGCTTCTTAATCGGCTGCCCCCACCTGAAGATCACCTTGAATCCTCTCCACACTTTGACCAGGAGCATACCTTTCTTTTTATTTTTCTCCTTTTACTTGTCAAATGACTCCTTCAGGTCAAAATGTGCCTTGGCCAGGCTGGTGTAAGCGGTGTCAAGCTGTGAAAGAGATGCTGCCATCTTGTCCTGAGTATCAAAATACTGCTGCATCTCATCCTTGGAGTAGTACTCAGGTGGAGGCTGAGGCTGGGAGGTGGAAGGTCCAGTGGGGAGCTTGGACACTAGGTCCCGCAGGATGGAAAACTGGGAGTTCATCTCCCCAAAAGGACCCTCTGCTGCAGCAGGCTGCGAGGAGGATCCAGCTCCGGCAGTGGTGGTGGTGGTGGTCTTCCTCTTCTTGCTTTTTACTGCTCCACCCTCACCCTTGACTCTGAGCGGGTGGAAGGGCTTGTCGGTGAGCACCTACTGATCAGTGTGGCGCTCCCCAACCTATGCCCGCCGACACAACTCGGTGATCAAGGACGGAAACATTAAACCCGCTCCATCATCAAGCAAATACTGCCGCAGCTCGCTCAGAATATAATAGCTTGCATTCACTGGAATGCTGTCAAGAAGGAAAGAAATGATTAAGGCTCTGGTATAAGACACGTCTGAGACGTTCCCCCTGGGGGACACCCTGATACACAGTATATACAGCCATATCTTTTCCTCAGCTGTGAAGTCGATTGACTTCAGGCCTTTTCTTTTGTTGGCCCACTGCGCTCTCACACTTTCAGGATACAGCTTGGACAAAAGCCATGCCGAATTGTCGCAATGATCTCTCTTTAGTACTGCCTCAATTGGGTGGTTTGGAATTCCGAGGGCAGCATTGATTTCTTCCACCCCGAACCTCACTATTTTCCCTTTGATTATGAGTTGAGGATCGACGAAGTTTTTTCGCTTGAGATTGGCGTAAAACTCGTGAACCCATGTCTCATTTTCTTTGCAAGGAGTGAGAATGAAGCATGACCACCCAGAGGACACCAACCGACCACAGAAATCCGGTAGTGTCTCGGCCAATTTTTCCTTTGCGATCCCTTTCTCAAGCACCAACTTCTTGGTGAGGAAATTTCCATAATATCGGTGATGGCAGTCAGCGGACATGAAACGGGTATTGTCATTTTGTTCCTCAATATCCTCTTCGATTTCATGGCCAAGAGGGGCATTTAGGTGTGTGTTCGGATACATTTTTAAGTCAAAGTACCTACAAGAAATCAAAATGAAGTTAGTCAAGCAGTGGACTCTTGCTAAGCATATTAAAATACTGCAATTAGACCAAAGAACCAAGTCGAACGGGCCCGGGAGGGCCACTTTGCAAAGCCACTATTTTTGACAAAACTGGTCAGCTTCCGCACCTGCGGAACTTCAACCGCAGGTGCGGTAGTGCCCTTGTGGAAGTTTACCCGCACCTGCGGACAAAAACGCACATGTGGCGATGGACACGTAGGTGCGAAGCCGCACCTGCGGAAATATTGTCGCACCTGCGGTCCTTCATCCAAATCTCAACTGCCCAGAATTTTTGTGTCATTTTTGACTTGGGCTTAGCTTTTGGCCACTAATCTGTACTCAAGACTTCCAGATTAGTGTACCAAACTTTGGTCTAACTTCATTAACACTGAAATTAAGGCAAAATGCACTCAATATTTACTTATACATTAATCAGACACATTGTGAACACATTGAATTTACCCCCTCTTCACATGAATTTTGGTGCTCACAATAACCCCACATTTTGTTGCTCTACTGAAACTAACACACAATACCTACTCTCAATCAAGTCTTCACTCTAATTCTACCCTAAATCAGAAGGGTCATGGGAATGGGAGTAAACGACCATTAATGGCTTTACAAGAAATACCCATAACACAACCAAAAATAGAATGGGGATAGAAGAATGCCAAAGTGAAGCAGAGAAGAGAGAAAATACAGGTACAGTCTCTTGTGATTTACAGCGAGTGAGAGTTGAGAGAATTGAGCCCATAGTTATTTTTCTTCTTTTGAGTTTAGGGATTATAGGAAACTTACAGGAGAGACAGATTTGGGGCTTTTAGTTGTGCGACTTCCGCACTTGCGATGCTATTGTCGCACATGCGGGTGCGCACGTGTGAGACTGAAGTCGCACCTGTGATGGAGGCCGCACCTGTGAGTCGCAGATCGCTTCTGCGAAACCGCACCTGCGGAAATTTGACCACAGGTGCGGAATTCCTGGGCTCAGCAACAAAAGTTTTGTGAAAATTTTGCGATCACATTGTTGCTCGCAAATTCAACTCTACGATAGCATTTTTGACATGGGGCATCGCAGAGTTGAGCAGAATGTTTGCCCAGCAATTTTCTTTGTTTTCTTGCACTGTTTTTGGCTACCCGATCTCCCCGACCTGCTCAAATCAACTCCAAAAAATATGAAACTTGGAAGATTAGTTCAAAATAATATACTAAACTATTCTAGAAAAGAAAATTTCAAAAAGGACCAAAAATTTTGAAAACGATGGGTTGCCTCCCTCCAAACGCCGCATTTAACGTCTTGGCACGACGCAAGTCAACTTTACCACTTTTCTCGCCACTTGGATGATATGAGTTGGGAACCTAACTTGGAATCAAGCTTGTGACCACGGGCGGTGGGGGTGGTAAATAGATGACCGAGCCAAGCCTTAATTTCTTCATTTTGCACTTCTTGGCTCTCATGTGAGGCATGTCATTTTGCTTTCTTGGTTCCTCAAATTGTAAGATGTATGGTATGAATTTTTCCTCCTCACAATCCCTCATTGATCCGTGTAGTTCAACTTCTGTATCACCACACAATTCCAATGTTGAAAAATGCTTGGAATGTGCCTTCAAACCTCTAACTTGCAATTTTTCCCGAATTTTGACATCCTCTTTTTCCCCCGGAATAGAGTCAATTTCAACCAAATTTTCAATCACCCCGGTTGACTCTACTTCCATATTTTTCTCGGCATCACTAACACTCATGGAGTTGGTTGGCGGATGTTCAAGGCTTGATTCCTCAAAGTAAGGCTCACTCTCACCCTCGGAATTGGACTCTTCTTGACTTCCATCCACACTCTCAACTCGAGAGGCATAATGAGCCTCCATCAATGCTTGCATTTGATCTTCCAAAGTGCGGATGTGCTAATCATTTTGAGTCACATCATGTTTCAATTCCTCGAGTGCAACATTATTCTTTTCCTCATTTTCAAGAATGGCCTCCAACATGAGCATCATCATTTCATTTTGAGCATTTGAGAGTTCTTCTTGGTTTTGTTCAAGTACCAAGATTTGATACGGCGCCAAAATTTGATACGCTCAAATTACACCTTAAAATAGTGTAAGTGATCGATTGTCAAATATAATAACCCAACAAGGTTGGGGTCGAATCCCACAGAGAACAATATGGAGGCGATTANACTAGCATGTTTTATGTGTGTACCTGTAACCCTGCCTGTAACATTAAACTGTTACGTGACCGAAAACGTAATTGAATGTTTAAAAAGGAAACTAGAGTTCATATTGTTAACCTTCTAAAAAGAGAATTATTTTCGCTGTGAATATATGTGTACCTGGACTGGGTTGTATCATGGAGTATCACTAAACTTGACAAATGAGTTTCAAAAACAAAGATTTCAAAACCTATATTTCATGTTTCTTTTAATAAAGATTTTACCACTTTCCTGAGAAAAAANAAAACTATTTTCTTGATAAAATACGAATTTATTATGTGGATATGTGTAACTTTGGGTGCCTGAGTCGCTTGAGTGATTCGCGAGCAAGAAGACCCTGTATTTGTGTATGTATTAATATGAGCACCTGAGTCGCATGTATGATTCGCGAGCAGGCTAGCCGTATTATGTTAACTGCGTCGCATGATCGATTCGCTAGCGGGGCAGATAGATGCATCTATGGTTCCAGCCGGTCGACCCCTCGGCAGTGCACATTTTATTATTTTGTCTACGATAAAACCATGCTTAGTGTCACTCTTAAATATTTTAAATGGACCTTTAGTAAATGTCCAAATTGACCTCTCGTCACTACCTCTCTGAGGTTAGGCGGGCGACTTACTGAGTACACGTTGTTGTACTCATGCTACACTTGTTGTGCATATTTTTGCACAGGTACCTACATAGCACAGTGGTTGATTTGAATACTTGGATGGGATACAATCATCCGAAGGTGTTCCGCAGCTGACAAAGTCTCCCTCCTACCGTATTGTTTTTATTCAAAATCCCTTGTCCAAATTGTATTTCAGACAAGTTTTGTAGAATTTGTAAAATTCTTAGAAGTTGCTCATGTACTTGTGACATCGGGTTCTGGGATATGTATTGGGGTAATTGCTTAAGTGAAATCTTTAGATCATTGTTTTTAAATAACAGAATTTCATTTTCTGTTGTATTTCAATTTACAAAAATTTATTTATTTGATTATGAAATGCAAGGAAAGGTAAGGGTTTCGAAAATGTTAAAACACGAATGTATTTTAACTAATTAAGGATTTGGCTTGCGTGACAGTGGTGTTAGGCGCCATCACGACCTATGAATTTTGGGTTGTGACAAGTTTGAGTCTTGAATGGTGTATGAAATAAATATATTCTTCTACTAAGTATTGGGTAAATTTAAAGTATTGATTTAACTTAATATATGTTGCTATTTTCTTATTCTTTTTATAGTTGTATCTTGAAATTTTAAAGAGATTTTTCTAAGTTGTGATGTCGTATGTTGAAGTTTATTCATGGGCATATATATCCAATGTGGATTGAAGCAGTGAGACTAGAGATAACTGCTCTTATGGAGAAAAACACAGGGAGTATTATGGATCTCCCTGAAGGCAAAATTCCCATTGGGTGCATGTCACGACCTGAATTCCCACCGTCAGGACCGTGATGGTGCCTAACGTTGCACTTGTTAGGCAAGCCAACATTAGAAGTTTGCAACATAATAATATTACAAGATACTGAGAACCACTATCACTCAACATATAATAATTAAAGTAAGAAACGAAACTTGCATAGTAATACTGCGCATGTGAAAACCATATGTCTAGCTAACCAGGGTCTGGAGTCACAACTCACAGACTACTAAGAATTTACTACAAGTATTTGGCTGAAAGAAAAATGTAAAACTGTTTGTGAACTAAATAAAAAGTGAATGAATATAAAGTAAGGGACTCCAGGAATCTTCGGACATCGGCAGATCTACCTCGGGTCTCCTGCGGTGAAGTCAGCTACAAATCAAAATCAGCTCGGACCTATACCTGGATCTGCACAGAAAGTGCAGAGTGCAGTATCAATACAACTGACCCCATGTACTGGTAAGTGTCGAGCCTAACCTCGGCAAAGTAGTGACGAGGATAGGGCAAGACACCACATAAAACCTGAACAGTATAATCATGCTAATGGCAACAACGGTAAACATAGAAATAAGGTAGAAATAATGGGAAGGGGACATGCAATGGGGAATCACAATATAAGAATAAAAAGGCATAATTTGAACAGAAACCCTCAAATAAATTAAGCAATTAAGACAACAAAGAAAAACTGCACGGCATCACCCTTCGTGCTTTTACTCTCAATCTCACCAATACATAAATAGAACGGCATGGCATCACCCTTTGTGAATTAAACCTCACCTAATATATACGGCATCAGCCTTCCTGCTTTATCACTCTCATATCATGGCATTAAACCTCACATATCATGTCACGGCATCATCCTTCGGGCTTTACACTCTTCCTCACAACATAAATAAATCATGCACGGCATCACCCTTCGTGCTTTACACTCTTCCTCACAATATAAATAATCCATGCACGGCATCACCCTTCGTGCTTTACACTCTTCCTCACAATATAAATAATTCAATAACAACGGGTAGAGAGAAGTTTCACGAAGAAACCAATATCATGATTAATTTCACAACTAAACATCTCAACTTGAATCAATATTTACAAATTTATCAAACCTCGGTGGAACCGGATATAAGTCTCCCAACATTTCAATAACAACAATAAGCATGGATAATACATGATTTCAAAATTTTGCAAGAATGGAATTTCACTCGCATGTTATGACCCGACCACAACGCATAGGTGCTCGTCACCTCACCTACACATCGTATTCAACAACAAAACACGTAACAAATAATCACACAATACCTATTCCCTCAAGTCAAAGTTAGACACAACACTTACCTCTCTCCCAATATCACTTAACACTCAATCACAGCTTTGTCTTTCAAATTAGCCTCCGAGTCCACAATATCTAGCAAATTTCCAATCAAATGATTCAACATAAGCCTTAGGAATCCTCCCCGGTTCAATTTAGTTCATATTTGAAAAGGTCAACAAAAATCAACACCCGGGCCCGCTTGATCCAAACCCGAAATTCAGACCAAAACCCAATTACCCATTTATCCCCGATCCTGGATACACAATTGGTTTTGGAATTTGACTTCAATTTGAGGTCTAAATCCCCAAATTTCGAAATCCCTAGTTTTCTACCCAAAATCCCCATTCCACCATAAAAATCCTAGATTCTAGGTTGAAATCTTGTTAAAGGAAGTAAAAGATTGAAAGAAAAGAGTTAAGAATCACCTACCTATGATTTGGGGAAGATTTGGTCTTTGGAAAATCGCCTCTTGAAGCTCCAATGACTTGAGCTGAAGATGTCGCAATTTTGACTTGAGCTTCGCAAATGCGAAGAAATAATCGCAATTGTGATGCCCTTCACAAATCTGATTCCTTCGCAAATGCGAGGATAGTGTCGCATTTGCAACCATTGTCCCCTTGAAAATGCGAGTAGACGTTCGCATTTGTGAACCTGCCCCTTCCCAGAATCCCTTCGCAATTGCGAAGGTAACCTCGCAAATGCGAGAACTGCTGGCCCATGCTCTCTTTGCAATTGCGATGAAAGCCTCGCAATTGCCGTCCCTGCTTTGTTCGGATTTGCAATGCTTGATCTTGCAATTACGAGATCAGAGGCCGGCAACATGTAGTTCTACGCCAGCAAAATTTTCCTCAGTCCTAAACACCCTGTAGCCTATCCGAAACTCACCTGAGCCCTCGAGGATCCAAACCAAACATGCACGCAACTCTAAAAACATCATACAGACCTGTTTGTGCGATCAAATCGCCAAATATCACCTAAAACTACAGATTTAGCATCAAAATCAATGATTCTCAAGAACACTTAAAGATACTAGTTTCTCAACTGGAGGTCCGAATCACGTCATATAAACTCTGTTTCTCACCAAAATTTCACAGACATGACTTATATATTATATTAAACCTGTACCGGGCTCCGGAACCAAAATACGGGCCCGATAGCAGCGAGATCAAACATTAATCAATTTTTTTAAATCCTTAGAATTTCGATCCTACAATTTTTATCAAAAATTCATTTCTCGAGCTAGGGACCTCAAAATTCGATTTCGGGCATACACCCAAGTCCCATATTTTATTACGGACCTTCCGAGACAGTCGGAACACGGGTCCGGGTCCGTTTACTCAAAACATTGACCAAAGTCAACTAAAAATCACTTTTAAATCCCAAAAATTATATTTCATAAATTTCCACATTAAGGATTTCCGGATTTACGTCGAGACTGTGCACGCAAATCAAGGTGAGTGAAAATAAGGTTTTTAAGGCTAACGACATCGAATAGAGTCTTAAATCACAAGATGACTCTTTGGGTCATCACAATCTCCACCTCTAAAACAAACGTTCGTCCTCGAACGAACATAGAAAGTACCTGAACTGGCGAACAAGTGTGGCAAAAGGTCTACACTGGTTTCACAGACATAGAAAGTACTTGAACCGACTCGGACTCCCAAGTAGCTGACTCAACGGCCTGACCTCTCCAGTGCACTCGAACGGAAGGGTAACTCTTAGATCTCAACTGACGAACCCGCCGGTCTAGAATGGCTATCGGCTCCTCCTCATAAGTCAAATCCTTGTCCAACTGGACAGAACTGAAATCTAACACATGGAGACCTTATAACTGAGCCTCCCCCAGGTCAAACCACCAAACTGAAGACCTGCACCGTCTACCATATAACGCCTCATAGGAGCCATCTAAATGCTCGACTGGTAGCTATTATTGTAGGCGAACTCTGCGAGGGGCAAGAACTGATCCCGCGATCCTCCAAAATCTATAACACAAGCGCAGAGCATATCCTCTAAGATCTGAATAGTACGCTCGAACTGCCCGTCCGTCTGGGCATGAAATGTTGTGCTCAACTCAACCCGCGTACCCAACTCACGTTGAACTGCCCTTCAAAAGTGCGAGGTAAACTACGTACCTTGATCATAAATGATAGACACAGGCACACCGTGAAGACGGCGACCTCCCGAATGTAAATCTCTGCCAACCGCTCCGATGAATAAGTACTTTCCACCGGTATGAAGTGTGTTGACTTAGTCGGCCTATCCATAATAACCCAAATGGCGTCGAACTTCCTCCGAGTCTGTGGGAGTCCAACAACAAAGTACATAGTGATACACTCCCACTTCCACTCAGGAATCTCTATCTGCTGAAGCAAACCACCGGGTCTCTGGTGCTCATACTTCACCTGTTGACAATTCAAGCACCGAGCTACATAAGCAACTATATCCTTTTTCATCCTCATCCACCAATAATGCTGCCGCAAGTCCTGGTACATCTTGGCAGCGCCCAGGTGAATAGAATACCGAGAACTGTGAGCCTCATCAAGGATCAACTCACGACCCTGCATACTCAGAACATCACCATCTCCAACCGTATCCTGCTTGGCTTCACCAGGCCGAACTGTGTCCCTAAGGACCATCAAGTGAGGGTCATCATATTGCCGATCTCTGATATGCTCAAACAAGGAAGACCAAGCGACTGTACAACCTAGAACACGGCTGGGCTCTAAAATATCCAACCTCACAAACTGATTGGCCAAAGTCTGAATATCTGAAGCTAGTGGTCTTTCACCGACCGGAATGAATGCAAGGCTGCCCATACTCACTGCCTTCCTACTCGTGCGTCGTCCACCACGTTGGCCTTTCCCGGATGATACAATATAGTGACATCATAGTCTTTCAATAGCTCCAACCATCTCCTCTGCCTCAAATTGAGATCCTTTTGCTTGAACAAATACTGAAGGCTGCGATGATCCGTGAAAACCTCACATGGCACGTCATAAAGATAGTGCCTCCAAATCTTCAATACGTGAACAATGGATACCAACTCTAAGTCATGGACAGGATAATTCTTCTCGTGAACTTTCAACTGCCTAGATTCATATACAATCACCCTGCCCTCCTGCATCAATACCGCTCTGATCCCCATGCGGGAGGAATCACAATATACCGTGAAAGATATTGAATGGAAATACCAACACCAGTGCTGAAGTCAAGGCTGTCTTGAGCTTCTGAAAGCTCGCCTCACACTCATCTGACCATCTGAATGGGTAACCCTTCTGGGTCAACTTAGTCATCGGGGCTGCTATAGATGAAAACCCCTCCACAAACCGACGGTAATAACCCGCCAAACCCAAGAAGTTCCTGATCTCTGTGGATGAAGTGGGTCTAGGACAGTTCTTGAGAGCCTCACTCTTCTTAGGATCTACCCGATACCCTCTGTTGATACGACGTGACCCAAGAAAGCGACTGAATCCAACCAAAACTCGCACTTCAAAAATTTTGCATACAACTGACTGTCCCTCAAAGTCTGGAGTTCTATCCGGAGGTGCTGCTCATGCTCCTCCCGAATACGGGAGTATATAAAAATGTCATCAATAAGCATAATCATAAATGAATCCAGGTAAGACTTGATCACTCGGTTCATCAAGTCCATAAATGTTGCGGGGGCATTGGTCATGCCAAAAGACATCACCAGAAACTCATAGTGCCCATACCTCGTTCGAAAAGTTGTCTTAGGGACATCGGATGCCCTAATCTTCAACTGATGGTAGCCCGATCTGAAATCAATAGTTGAAAACACCTTGGCACTCTAAAGCTGATCAAACAAATCATCAATCCTCAGCAACGAATACTTGTTCTTGATAGTGACTTTGTTCAACTGCCGATAATCTATACACATCCTCATTAATCCATCCTTTTTCTTCACGAACAAAGCGGGCGCACCTCAGGGCGAGACACTAGGTCTAATGAAGCCCTTATCAAGCAAATCTTGCAATTGTTCCTTCAATTCTTTCAACTCTGGTGGGGCCATCCAGTATGGAAGAATAGAAATGAGTTGAGTGCCCGGAGCCACATCAATGCAAAAGTCAATATCCCTGTCGGGTGGAATCCGCGGCAGGTCTGCAGGAAACACCTCAGGAAACTCACGAACAACAGGCACTGAATCCATAGAAGAAACCTCAGTACTAGAATCAAGGACATGAGCCAAATAGGCCAACACCCCTTCTCGACCATGCGTCGAGCCTTCATATAAGAAATAAATCTGCTGGAGGAATGACCAGGAGTCCCTCTCCACTCTAATCGAGGCAACCCTGGCAAGGCTAATGTCACTATCTTGGCGTGACAGTCCAAGATAGCGTAATAAGGTGACAGCCAATCCATGCCCAATATGACATCGAAATCAACCATATCAAGGAGAAAAAGGTTTATACTGGTCTCAAGACCCCCAATAACAACGACACACGAGCGATATACACGATCTACGGCAATAGCATCCCCCACGGGCGTGGACGCATATACAGGGGCGCTCAAAGAATCATGGGACACAACCAAATATGAAGCAAAATAAGATGACACATAGGAGTAAGTAGACACCGGATCAAACAGAAATGAAGCATCTCTATTACAAATTGAAACAGTACCTGTGATAACAACATCAGAGGACTCCACCTCAGGTCTGGCTGGAAATGCATAACATCGGGGCTAGGCCCAACCACCCTGAACCATGTCTCTGGGACGACCTCTGACTGGCGGGCCTCCACCTCTAGCGGTCTGACCTCCACCTCTAACAATCTGGCCCCTACCTCTGGCTACCTGACCCCTAACATTGGCTAGTTGGGCAAGTAGTGCGGCAGCTAGTGCCGGAACCATGGCACGAGAACCCTGGTACTGTGAACTACTCGAAGCACGAGAGCAATACCTAGCAATGTGCCTCGGGTCACCACAAGTATAACATGACTTTGGCTACTGAGACTGCTGGCCGGCAAGCTGACCATGTCGACCTTAATAACCACCCTGAAATCTCTGAAGAGGAAGTGCACTGATAGGAGCTGGCTGATTGGAATAAGGCATGTAAGGGCCACGACCACCTAGGGAACCATGGGATGCCTGAAGTGCTGAATGAAATGGCCTGGAAGGATGGCCTCTACCATAAGTACCCCGTCTCCAGATGAGGCACCGTTGAATCCACCGGAATGGCGAGGTCTCTTGTCTGACCCCTAACCTCCCATTCTAAGAACCATCTCAACTCGCCGTGCCACATTGGCTGCATCCTGGAAAGAGATCTCGCTCCCTTTCTCTTTAGCCATCTGCAATCTGATAGGCTGAGCAAGACCCTCAATAAATCTTCTCACCCTCTCTCTCTGTGGGGAGCAAAAGAGCAGCATGACGATCCAAATCCAAGAAATAAGTCTCATACGGAGTAACAGTCATGCTGCCCTACTGGAGATGCTCGAACTGACGACGATGCTCCTCTCTAGTAGTGATAGGCAGAAAATTCTCCAAGAAGAGATGTGAGAATTGATCCCAAGTTAGAGCAGGAAACCCAGCTGGCCTGGTCAAAAAATAGTCTCTCCACCATTTCTTGGCAGAACCAGCCATCTGGAAAGCAGCAAAGTTGACCCCGTTAGTCTCCAATATACCCATGTTCCGAAGAACCTCACGGCAGCTATCAAGGTACTCCTGGGGATCCTCTGAAGTGGTACCGCTGAAATGGACTGGGAAAAGCTTGGTAAACTTATCCAATCTCTACAAAGCCTCGTAGGACATAGTTGTCCCATCACCGGGCGGTGCTACAGCAACGGACTAAACTACCCTAACTGGATGAGCTGTTGGGGTCTGAAACTGAGGAGCCATCTGCTCCGGAGTGTGGGTGGCAAGAGTCTGGGCTCAGCCTGAGATACGGCTACTGCCACGGGGAATGCGCCAGTCTAGGCTACACTCTCCATAAGTCCCACTAGTCGGACCAAGACATCCTGAAGCACTGGGTAGCAATAAACCCTTCTGGGACTTGAGTTTGTCCCGCCGGAATGGTCTGAGATAGAGTCTCCTCATCGAGCTCTATCTGAGGCTCCGCAGCTGGAGCTACGGCTTGGGCCCTGGGCTGGGCCCTGCCTCGGCCTCTGGTATGGCCTCGGCCTCTGTCCCTTGCTGATCAGCGGAAGAAGCGATACGTGTTCTCTCCATCTGCGAGAGAATAAGAGTTCAATAAGTATCGGGATAATAAGAATCACACGAAAGAGTTGAATAAAGTGAACTAGTTCCTAACTTTATAGCCTCTGGGAGATAATTACAGACGTCTCTGTACTGATCCCCCAGACTCTACTAATCTTGTCCATGAATTATGAGACCTAGGCAACCTAGTGCTTTGATACCAACTTGTCACGACCCAAATTCCCACCGTCGGGACCGTGATGGCGCCTAACGCTTCACTTGCTAGGCAAGGCAATATTAGAAGTTTGCAACATAATAATCTTACAAGACATGACTTATATATTATATTAAACATGTACCGGACTCCAGAACCAAAATACGGGCCTGATACCAACGAGATCAAACATTAATCAATTTTTTTAAATCCTTAGAATATCAGTCTTACAATTTTCATCAAAAAATCATTCGAGCTAGGGACCTGGGAATTCGATTCCGGGCATACGCCCAAGTCCCATATTTTACTACGGACCTTCCGGGACCGTCGGAATACGGGTCCGGATCCGGGTCCATTTACTAAAAACGTTGACCAAAGTCAACTAAAAATCACTTTTAAATCCCAAAAATTATATTTCATAAATTTCCACATAAAGGCTTTTAAGGTTTTTAAGGCTAACGAGCGCGGCATCCAAGAATTGGTTCATCTATCAAATAGATGTCCACAATGCCTTCTTACAAGGTGATCTCTTAGAAGAAGTTTACATGAATATTCCAGATGGATTTGCTAGATAGGGGGAGATTAAGAAAGTCTACAAATTAAACAAATCACTGAATGATCTGAAACAAGCACCAAGACAGTGGAATCTAAAACTGACTGAAGCTCTGCACCAGTTGGGCATTGTTCAAAGTCACTTTGACTACTCATTATTCACACAGAATGTAGGTAGTGATATAATTGTGATTCTAATATATGTTGATGATCTAATCATCACAGGAATAGTCATGAGCTGCTAATCAAGACAAGTAAAGACCTACAGAAGAAGTTTAAAATGAAGGACCTTGGAAATCTGAAATTTTTCCTAGGCATTTAGTTTGCCATATCAAAGAAGGGCATACATATGTGTCAAAGGAATTACACGTTGGAGCTAGCATCTGAACTTGGTCTAGGTGGAGCAAAGACAGCTGGAACTCCTTTGGAGTGTAATCAAAAGCTCACTTCAGTTGAGTATGATAAAATATTTAACAGAGATGCAGGCTGTGAAGATCCTACATTGAAGGATCCTGGTGAGTATCGAAGGTTGATAGGAAGATTATTATATATAACCATGACCAGACCAGATATATCCTTTAGAGTACAAGTACGAAGTCAATATATGCATGCTCCAAAACAACCACACATGTAGGCTGCCCTAAGAATTGTCAGGTATCTAAAGGCATCACCAGGCTTAGGACTCCTGATGCCAGCAGTAGAAACCAAGCAACTACAGGTATTCTGTGATTTAGATTGGGGCCCTTGCCTGCAGACAAGGAGATCTGTCACAGGGTACCTCGTGAAGTTTGGAGGAGCTTTAGTATCATGGAAATCAAAGAAGCAAGAAACTGTAGCTAGAAGTTCAGCTGAAGCTGAATTCAGAATCATGGCATCATGTGTAGCTGAGATCACTTGGTTGATAGGTTTGTTTAATGAACTGGGAATTAAACTTCATCAATCAATTGATTTGTTTTGTGACAGTAAGGTTGCTATTCAGATTGCAGCAAATCCTATATTCTATGAAAAAACCAAACACATAGACATAGACTGTTACTTTGTAAGAGAAAAACTGAGTCAAGGAATGATCTTAACTCATCACTTGTCAAAAAGATCAACTGGCAAATTTGCTGACAAAGAGCATTGGTAAAGCACAACATGAGTTCCTATTAAATCAATAGTTGGAGTCGAGAATATTTTTAAAGCATCAGATTGAGGGGAGTGTAGCAAGTTGATGTCCTTATTGTGGCATTAGTCGGTTAGTGAGTTAGTTAGATAGGTGGTTAGTAAGTGAGTTAGTAATTTAGCTACAGTCAGTATTAGAGTTAGAATTGGTCGGTGATATAAAACTCTAACATGTGTATATATATCTAAGATGTAGCTCATTTGTAGATGCTGAAGAAATGAGAATCAAGTAGATTTTCTCTTCAAATTTTCTTCTCCTTCCGTTCAGGTTCTCTTTTCTATACTTTGCATTACTGCATTGTGATAATTTGACAGCGATGCTCTAATATTTTAGTAGTAAGTTGCAAGGCTTTTACTTTATCTAGATGTAACTTTCCCTGGTCCAATTGTCTCGTTTGGCATATTTGTCAGTTCCCACTAACTCAAATATCTGAATTACCTCAACTAAAACTCAGATATTGATAATAATTGCTCATTTTGTTTTAGTTTATATAAAAGTCTTTTCTTTTAGTTTGTTCCAAAAATAGTAATGTTAACGGTATGTCTGATCTTAGTCACAGAATTGTTATGTCATGTTTAAGAACAAAATTCTAATTGTCATTCTATCCCGTGCAAAAAGTTTTTTCTTTCTTAAACTCGATTCAGGTCCACTTAAACAACATTACATATAATAAAAATGAAGAAATTACATATTTAATAATATAATAAATTTTGGAATTTTAATATTTGAGACTTAAAAGAAATCGTTAATGAAATAATTGGGCCTGAGCCGGTTAAAAAGGTGGACTACAGATTTGTGGCAGATCTTGTTGTTTGACCATCTCTAGCGAGGAATCTCGTTCAAAGAACCAGTCACCAAATACCTTGGCAATTGTCTGTGAAAAACAAAAAAAAGCTCTCATCTGTGGTTTGAAATTATAAAAGTTTGACAACATTTTCCTTTTCTTTATTTTGCGTTTTTAACAATGTGGAATTCGAAAAACTATGAGAACTATATGATTACCTTATTATTCAACAAGTCACTATTACTATTCCAGCTCCAATCATGGTCAGTTTGACAATGCATGAGGCAAGAGTTGATATACATTCCTCTTTGTGAAGGGCTATATGATTTTGGTAATGCACTTAGAAATTCTGCCCCGAAACCTGAAATAAAAAAAAATGCAAAAAAATAAGAAATATATATTGCTTTTTGAAGTAATTAGTTATCGTTGTAATATACTTTCATCGTAACATGAAGCAATAAAATTATTAAGAGATTGTGGCACCTACGTACCTCGTAACTTTTTTTGCTGATCGGGGGAGCATTTACTTAAGTTTTTCTTACAATTTTCTGCAAACTCTTGTCGTTCTGCGAATGGTATGACGGTGTCTACTATCTGCAAGTACGTATCATCACAAGAGTTTGATACATATATTGATAATAATAAAAATTAAACTATAATGGGAGAAATTCGACTGATGAACTCAGAATTAGAGAGAATAACTAAGATTATTGTTATATTGGAAAAGCAATCGAATATTTGGTATGATGGAAGATATTTTTTTTTAAAAATATTTTCGGGAAAATAAGTCGTTTTCAGTTGCAAAATATTTCTTGAAAAACAATGTTTTTCGAATGTTTGGCTAGTGGGCGGAAATCCTTTTTGAAGAAATGTTTGTTAAAGATTGATATAGTTTTAGCAAATCAAATAGTGTTCTGATCAAAATCTTGAGCGTTAAAGATTGATAATAATGTTTAAAAGCTTGTTGGATTAGTGATATGAAGAATTGTAATGAAAGTAAGGGACAATGTGTTCCTCCTTTTGGTGGAAGAATTTTTTCTTAACAAATATTTGTTGGTAACCAAACTCAGAAAAAAATAGAAAAAACATTTTGCAAAAATAATTTCTGTGATACCAAAAAATAAATACTATTAAACTGACCTGCCATGAATCATACGCAGAATTGAGTATGAAAAGTGGGGTCTTAATATCTTGTTGTATATGTTGTGGGAAGAAACACTGCAATTATATATATATAAATCGAGAAATTATTACATGACACTACATATAGAAACAAACTATGTTCATTAATTATAAACTGAAACTGCCTTACAGATGCTGCATTCATTCTTGAAGTACATGATGGAGGCAGCATTTTGGCTGAATTCTGTAACCAAATTAAAAGAGTGGATTTAAGCATTTTGCCCGAGTTTTAAAGATGGTCAAATAATCAAATGTAGTACAACAGCAATCTGTATTCAGAACCCCATTCTCTTCTTCAAGCAGATCTTGGCTAACGTGGTATTACAGTATATAAAGAGATGTGAGAGAGAGAGAGAGAGAGAGAGAGAGAGAGAGAGAGTACATGTAAGTTAACCACTCCATCGTAGGTTGATTCCAATACCTTGGCTCTCTTGAAATCATTGCTGAAAGAAAGAAATTATATATATGTTGCTATCAACAAAATAGAGCCTTACAAATTATATGATTCAGTGCTTTAGGGTTAATTAGAGTTATATATGTGAATCTTACTCGAGCAAAAAGTAGGCACCATCAGAGAGACATTTTACTCTAGCTGTGCTTGGTAATAGAGATCGAAAACGATCACAATGGAACATAGTTCCCAATCCACCAGCTGAACATCCAGATAGAATAGCCTGTCATCACAAGAGTCAGTCAGTGTAAATAGCAAGTCGTTTGCTTTATTTTTAGGTCGTATTTGTCAATGTACAACATTGGAACTTCTTTCTTTATTGTAATTTTGTTTATTAAAATGATAAATTCCACTGATTGGCCATACATTTTTAGCATTCTTCATTCCTTTGGCTAATAGTTCCTCCATAATCGCTTGAAATATCCTTGCACCTCTATAATGTTGATTGGTAGCCTGAAATTTTGACATGTTAATATATTTGATTTGCACTAAATAGCAGAAATTAATATAGTTACTGAGATCGAACTGAAGGACATACTTTATCGACTAATTCAACGTCTCCTGTGTAAGAAGATCCATCACAATATCTGATCATAATTCTGTGCCAATTGTAAAAGTCTGGAAATCAAAGCACATAATCAATGGGTCAAGATAGTTATATATATAACGAGAGTTTAAATTATATACGTAGTCAGTATAAAGAATCTCTTCACACTATAAGGTGAGTGATATTTACAAGTAAGCCTCTTTAACAATGTGAAATTTGTAATCTTGAAAACAAGAATGGGTAACGTTTACGAGTAACCTAATCATGTAAAAATTACTTATATTGACGATAATACTTAAGAAGTTTTCACATATCCATACCTGGATTAGATGTGTTCGAGTTGCTTAGCAACCCGTAGAAACTTTTACTGTCCATAAGGTTAGAGGAGCCATTGCTGTAGTTAAACCTGTGTCCACAATCTTTCACACTTTTACACCATCCTCCTCCCTGATGACGTAGAACGATATTAATAACACTTCTGTCCAAACACGTAATTACTTGTTTATCAAATTAATTTCAATACTTAAAAATATTTTTAGCATTTAATGCGGTTATCATCTCTAAGAGATATATGACTCACCTCAAGCCAAACTACCCAATTATTGACTCCATCTCCAGACCCTTGGTCATAATGGTATGCTGCTGGACTTCCGTCCAAACAAACTGCAATTATTTTGGAAAAACAAGTTAGTATTACCTTTGATTTAATTAAGATTAAGAGTTAAGGATATATTATATTTGACCAGCTCCTTTTGAGAAGGCATCTTGAACAAGCGTTTTAGCAACTTTGTTTGGTAAAACTTCTGCTTTTACTTTCATTACTGAACAAATCAGTAGGAAAATGATCCACTGATACATTCTTGATGCTACCCTTCTGCCACAAAAAAAAAAAAAATATTGTGAACAAACAAGTTTCAAACAACAATATCTCTTAGAGACCAAGAAAAATACATCAAAAAATCATGTACGATTTTAAATATCTCTTATTGCAAAAATCTCGCATAAATAATGTTCTCTTTGTGTTCAAAAGGCAGAGAAACTTCATGGTAGATGGGGAAAAAAAGAAAATAATAGGCAGAGGTACCTCATTTTAGAGACCTGATATTGTGTGCGAAAATGGGTTTGTGATGTAGTCATAATGTCTTAAAGCGTATTTATTGTTGTTAGAAGAGGCAACACCAAGAAATGCGGTATTTCATTCGTTTATTATTAGTAATTCTCTCTTTATAATATTCATCCCCGTACCATTCGTACGCGTATCAAGCATGTTTTTCTAAATATATGTATGGACAAAAACACATCTTTTTGCAAATAGATTGAAGGCATAATGCTGTTAGTATTTTTTTAAATAGCAGTGGTGTTTGGATAAGATATATTGTGTTCGCTTTCACTAATTCACAGAATATTTGCAACGTCCCACCTCGTATGTAAAGTCTAAACGGGGTCTCCCCATGGTTGGTATAATTTGTTGGGAGAAGAAAAATAATAAATGGTGAAAGATAGGTGATGTGGCTTATAAAACAAAGTAGGAACAACTAATAATTAACTTGAAAAGAACCTAATTAACTAGATTAAAGTTATGGGAGATGAAAATATATAACTCTGACAAGCCCCGGATGCCAATTTTCGAGAATATTGATCAACAAAAATATGGAACTTAGTTTACGCTGTAAAAGCAGTACCTGCAGGGTATGTTAATTAATATTATAAATATTCTGGTAGTTGAGTTCATGAAATTAGCTTACATTAATTTCTAACATGGATTTATGCAGCAGCATATTTACTCCATTATTTAATAGAGTTAAGTAATTCTAAAGTGAAATGGGTAATTTATCATATTAAATTACACCGGTAACGTTAAAAAAAATGAAGAACTAACCTAAATAGCAGTCCACTAGTACTTAAACTAAAAATAGTCAGTAAATATATAATATATGTATAATCTATATATATTATATATGTATATATATTAATGTATAATTAATGTATAATCTAAGGATACCGGCTAGAAAAAGTAAGTGGTGAAACTGATCGGCTATTTGTGTAAAAAAAATTGCACTACAAGCGTATATAACTTAAGTCATGTTAGTATAATTGCATTTTATTATTAAAATAAAATTCTCATAACTCTCACTACTCCATGATGTAGAAAATGGCCATAACTCCTATAATTCTCACTACTCCATGAAGTAGAAAATGGCCATAACTCTTTTGTAACTATTCTCTCATATTCTACGTGTTCTCCATGATGTCATAACTTATTACCCCACTTTCTTCTAATTTAATTCAAGGAAGAATTCCTACACCTATAAATAGGAGTCTTTCTTCCATATTGTGGTGTAAAAAAAATAATTGTAGAATGTTCAATAAAGTGAAGTTAAAGTTGTGAAAAAAGAAGAGAGTTTTTACTTTTGCTGAAGGAAGGTGTTCATCTTGGTAGAGCTTTGGACTCAACAACTTGTCCAGAGTTTGTTCGAGTCATACGACGTGATCGGACTGTTGTATCTTGGGGGAGAGAAGTCAAGAAGATTATTGTTGGACCAGTGAAGACTTTGCTGCAATGGGATTGAATCTCCTTAAAGAGAGCGAGATATCCGCGCCTCAGCCTAAAGATATTCTATTTTCTTCATATTATTTTTCAACTGTAATTGTATTTTCACCAACAATTTTAAGGAGATTCATTATAGCTACAGTTGATCCGCGGATAGCAAGATGCGAGATCTCAACAAGTCGTTCTGTTTCAATGGTACTCATTTCAAGAGATAGAAGGGTAAAGTGCTTTTTTATTTGAGTCTTCTCAATGTTTCTTATGTTTTAACTGAGAAGAATCCAAGCAAAGGAGACAACTCCTCCATGAATGATGATGAGCTAATTGCCCTTCAAGAAAAAATTAAAAAATATAACGATGATTCATACAAGTGTCTGTATTATCTTCTTAATTGTCAATCTGATAATTTTTATGATTATTATGATAGAACTTACTCTACTGCAAAAAAAAAATAATTGAAAAGCATTGCAGAGTAAGTATGATATCGAGGAGGCAGGTGTGAAAAAATATACTGCTAGCAGATTTTTTCGTTTTCAAATGGTGGACAACAAATCTGTAGTAGACCAAGCTCAAGACTTCATATGATCGTTGGAGAGCTTAGGTCCGAGGATATTAAAATTGGAGACAACCTTATTGTTTGTGGCATAATAGATAAACTACCACCTTCATGAAAGGTATTTCAAAAAACTATGCGCCACAAACAAAAAGAAACTTCACTTGAGATGTTGATAATGTGGATTCGCATAGAAGAAGAGGCAAGAGGCCAAGATGAACTTATGCAATTGGAAGAGAGCACTATACAATCCGTCACTACAAAGGTAAATTTAATTATTTCAAATAATATTACTCCTGAAACTCACAAAAATACTTTTTTGAAGCCGAAGAAGAAAACTTTTAAGAAAAATTATGGTAGACCTCTCGAGAAGAATAATGGTGCAAACAACCAAGCACAGAATCAACAAGTTCAAATTGCTAAATCATGCTTTGTCTGTGGCAAGAGTGGGATATTGCTTGGTTTTGAAAATTTCAGAAACATGGTTCTACACCATAATCAAATGTTACCGAAGAGCCACTTGTGGCGGTGATAACAGACATTAACATGGTAGAAAATGTTGATGGATGGTGGGATGATTCTAGAGCAAACCGTCATGTTTGTTATGATAGAGATTGGTTTAAAGTGTATACTCCATTTGAGGAGCCCAAAATCATCATGCTTGATTCTCATACAACCCAGGTGCTTGGAAAGGGAGAGGTCGAGTTGAATTTCACTTCAAGAAGAGTATTAACGTTGAAAGACGTACTTTATACTCCTTCAATGAGAAAAAATTTGATGTCTAGTTTTCTTCTTAACAAGGCAAGCTTCAAACAAATTATTGAGGGTGATCAATATGTAATAGTGAAAAAAGGTATTTTTGCGGGTAAGGGGTATGCATGTGATAGAATGTTTAAGTTGAATGTTGAGATGAATCTTCTTTTAGTTCTATTTATATGCTTTCTTCTACTAATTTTTGGCATGCTCGTTTGTGTCATATTAATAATCGTTATGTGGGAATCATGAGTAGTTTAGGATTAATCCCAATGATTCAAAAGAATTTTGAAAAATGTGAGGCTTGTAGTAAAGCCAAAATAACAAAAAGGCCTCATTTTCAAGTTGAAAGAAAATCTGAATTGTTAGAATTAGTTCACATTGATATTTGTGAACTTGGAGGAATTTTAACCCGTGGAGAAAATAGATATTTTATCACTTTTATTGATGATTTCTCTAAATACACATATGTTTTCTTGATGAAAAATAAAAGTGATGTGTTTGAAAATTTTAAAAATTATCTCCAATGAGGTTGAAAATCAATTCGGTCGAAAAATAAAAAGAACTAGAAGTAATAGAGGTCGTGAATGTCATGACCCCAAAACACCCGACCGTGATGGCGCCTGTCGTGGAATCAGGCAAGCCACACATTTTGTTTTGGTTTAAAGTTATTTTCAGAAAAATCATTAATTTAGCAGTAAAAGTATCATTAGAAACCCATTTAAAAGTTTATCATCATTAAAACATAAATAAAAACTAATCCCAGAACTAGTATCACCGAGTCATGAGCTACTATAAATAAAATATCGAAATACAGGGTTGACATAATACTGTCTGAAATAATAAAAGGCGATAGGAAGGTAAAGAAAGAGAAAACGAGTCTGCGATCGCCAGCTGCTACCTTGAAAACTCCAAAAGAAACTATGACAGCTAATCAGTAACCGCTACCGGGTCCCGATATACCTGGATCTGCATACAAGGTGCAGGAGGTAACGTGAGTACACCAACTCAGAAGTAACGAACCCAAACTATGAGCTGAGAGGTAGTGACGAACTAAACCTCAATAAATGCATTGAAAACGGTGTAAGAAATCTAGGCATGTTCACAGTTCTAACAGACAATGAAAGAAAATAGAATGATTCAGATATGATCAGTAACTCATGTATAACTCAGTATACTCTACGTGCCAATATGTCAGCCGCATGAAATGCACATGGTGCTCACAATCTCTCACATATGAGTCCACTCAGTACTGTATATGGCTCTCAGGGCCCAGGGAAGATTCATCCTGGAATATACATAAAAGACAGGTGACCGTAGTCACTCAGTACTGAGGAAGGCCAATTCAGCCCCACGGAGAAGATCCATCTCCGGAATACAACGCTCGGACAAGATCCATGTCCAGGGAAGATTCCCTCAATATCATCACTTCGGACAAGATCCATGTCCAGGGAAGATCCATCCTTCAATATCATCACTTTGGACAAGATCCATGTTTAGGGAAGATCCATCCCTTAATTTTCGATGCGCTCACTGGGGGTGTAAAGACTCCGGAGGGGCTCCTATTAGCCCAATCACTATATCAAGCCAACGAAGGCATGATTTGACTATCGTTGCGGTGTGCAATCCGATCTCATAACTGTCTCAATAACAGGCTCTCGGCCTCACTCGGTCATTACTCTCCAGTCTCGCTCACATGGGCTCACAGATGCATGAACTAGCTCGAAACAATGATAAATATATAAAATCAAGAACTTCGAGACTGAGGCATGAAATAATATGCTATGATAGGGCTGAGTATACAAAATCAAATAAACACATAAGGAGACAGCAATATACGACCACTCGGGTCTCAGCATTTTCGGCGTGAAGCCCTAGCATTTGACTTAGTATGATTTCTAGCATGTTCACATTAACCACATCAATAAAAGTGCGGATATCAATCCGAAATAGCCACTAGACGGTGCCATGGGATGAGCCAGGCCACAAATCACTCGGTGTACGCCTGCATGCCCGTCACTTGGCATGTGCGTCACCTAAATTATAATCATATAGCATATAGTTCGGGGTTTCGAACCCTCAGAACCAAGTTTGGAAACATTACTTACTTCAAACCGGCTAAAAATCCTAGCCCGCAATGCCTTTGCCTCTAGACTCGGCCTCCAATTGCTCCAAATCTAACCAAAATCAGATTTATATCATCAATATATGCTAAGGAACAAAGCCCACTCAAAAATTATCAAAATTAACCAAAAATTCCGAAATTGGTCAAACTCGACCCCCGGGCTCACGTCTCGAAATTTTATAAAAATCACATCACAAGAATCCTCATCCTCCCCTGAATCTATACGTATAAAATATATCAAAATCCAACCACAAATGACCCCTCAATTCCTCAATTTTAAGTCTCAAATTTCCAAGCCCTAAACCTCCAATTTTAGGCACTAATTTCCATGAATTTCACCTCTAATCAGTCAAATAACACCATAGAAACGAGTTTTAGGTCCAAAAATCTTACCCCCACGAAGTTCCCTTGATTTCCCTCTTCAAATCGCTCCTAAAAGTCTCAACCGGTATGAAAACTTTAATGAAATAAGCCAAAATTCGCGAAGGTTGGTATTTATACTTTCTGTCCAGAGAAACCGCACCTGCAGCCTTTCATCCGCACATGCGGTCCCAAGTGTGCTTTTGCGAAATTCCACTTAAAATCCCAATCTCACATCTGCGGTCAATGCAACCGCACCTACGGTCCGCACTTGCGACCAAAAGTTCCTTATCTGCAGAAAAGGCTCAGCTCCTCAGAATCCGCATCTGCAGCTCCCAAACCGTACAAGCGATCTCGCACCTGCAGCTCGCCCTTCTACAGGTGCGGAAAACTAGAAGACTTTACACCAACAACTCCAAAATGCCAAAAACCAAGCCGACAACCATCCGAACTCATCCCGAGGCCCTCGGGACCTCAACAAAAAATACGAACAAGTCATAAATGATCAGCCGGACTTAGTCGAACCCTCGGAACATCCAAAATAACGTCAAAACATCAAATCAACCCATGATTCAAGCCTAAGGATTCTCAAACTTCCGAAACCCACCAACGACGCCGAAACTACCCAAACCTCGTTCAAATGACCTAAAAATTTGCACACACATCCAAAATGACACTACGAACCTGTTTCGACTTCCAGAATTCCATTCCGACCCCGGTAGCTAATTTTCCACTGCCGACCGAAAATTGTCAAAAACTCAATTTTGCCAATTCAAGCCTAATTCTACTCCGGACATCAAAACCACATTCCGAACACACCCCTAAGTCTCAAATCACCTAAAGAAGCTATCCGAGCCATAAAAATCTACATTCCGAGGTCGTTTACCTATAGGTCAACTCCTGGTTGACTTTTTCAACTATTAAGCCAACTTAAGAGACTGGGTGTCTCATTTCTCACCACGACCACTCCGAATCCGAACCAACCGATCCAACACAACATAAATAGGCTAAGCAACACATGATAAAGTAGAAACAAAGAAAACGAGGCTAAACTCTCGGAACGATCGATCGGGTCGTTACAGTGAATATGAGTCTAATGAATTTAATTCTTTTGTGAGATCATTCTGAATAATTCATGAAACTACTCCACCTTATTCTCCTGCATCAAATGGTGTAGCTGAAAGAAAAAATAAAACTTTGGTAAAGTTAACTAATGTCATGTTTATTGAGTCAAATGCACCTTTAAATTTGTGGGGTGAGGCTATTTTGACTGCATGTTATGTGTTGAATAGGGTGCCTCATAAGAAAATAAAATTGATTAGTTGTGAAAAAATCACAAGCCAAATTTGGATTATCTGAAAGTTTGGGGTTGTTTAGCCTATGTTAGGCTAACGGATCCTAAAATTATAAAATTGGGTAAAAAAATTACCACTTGTGCTTTTCTTGGTTATTCTTCTAATAGTACAACCTATAGATTTTCAAATCTTGAAGAGAATATAATTATAGAATCAGGTGATGCTATTTTTCATGAAAATAAATTTTCATTTGAGTCTAAAAATAGTAGGGGCAAAAAGATAAGATAATTTTTTGTCTATGCCTACTTCTTCTAATTCTACTTTGCAAAATGAAGAAAATGATGCTTTTGAGTAAAGAAGAAGTAAAAGAGCTAGAATAGAAAAAGATTTTGGTCCTGATTGTTATGTTTTTAATATTGAAAATGACCCTCTTACTTTACAAGAAGCTTTATTGTCATCTGATGCTATTTTTTAGAAAGAGGCCGTAAATGATGAAATGGAGTCACTAATTTCTAATAAAACTTGGAAGTTGGTTGATTTACCACCAGATTGTAAAACAATTGGGTGCAAATGAGTCCTAAGAAAAAAAGTTAAAACCTGATGGATCTATTGATAAGTATAAAGCTAGGTTCGTTGCTAAAGGCTTTAAGCAACTGGAAGGCCTAGAATTTTGTGATACTTTTTTCTCCGGTAACTAGAATTACATCCATCAGACTTTTAATTGCTATTGCTGTAATTTTTGATTTACATATTCATCAAATGGATGTAAAACTACTTTTTTAAATGGAGACCTAAATGAAGAAATTTATATGGATCAACCTGAGGGTTTCATAGAAGCTGGCCAAAAAAGTAAAGTGTGTAAACTTACTAAATCCTTATATGGCTTGAAATAGACACCTAAGCAATGCCATGAAAAATTTGATTACTGCATGATTGAAAATGGTTTTAAATCACATAAGTGTGATAAGTGCATCTATCATAAGTCTTGGAATAATTCACATGTAATTGTTTGCCTCTATGTTGATGATTTGTTAATATTTGGCTCTAGCATGAATGTTATTGGAGAAACTAAAAGCATGCTTAGTAGCCATTTTGACATGAAAGATTTGGGTAAGGCAAATTTCATTCTTGGAATGAATATTACTAGAACATGTGATGGAATTTTCCTTGACCAGTCACATTATGTTGAGAAAATTTTGAAAAAATATAATTTTATTGATTGCAAGCATGTTGTAACCCCTTTTGATTCAAGTGTTAACTTATTTCCTGTACAAAGTGACAATGATGTGATAAATCAAAAGGAATATGCTAGCTTAATTGGAAGCTTGAGATATGTGACAGATTGTACTCGGCCTGATATCGCATACGCAGTAGGAGTACTTACCAGGTTTACAAGCAAGCAAGGTAATGAACATTGGCAATGCCATAACAAGAGTTATGAGGTATTTACTTGGTACAAAAATTTATGGCTTATTTTATAAAAAATATCCTGTTGTATTCAAAGGCTTTTCTGATGCAGATTGTAACACTTTATCTAGTGATTCTTGTTCTACTACAGGTTATATTTTTACTTTGGGTGGTGGTGCTATTTGTTGGAAATCGAAAAAGCAAACAATAATTGCTAACTCTACCATGGAGGCTGAGCTAATTGTTTTAGCTTCAGCCAGTGAGGAATCGAATTGGTTGAGAGATTTATTATTTTAAATTCCTTATTTGAAAAATCAATTTCTCCTATTTTAATTCATTGTGATAGCACCGCTGCAATTGGTAGAGTACAAACCGTTATTACAACGGTAAATCCAGACATATAAGGGGAAAACACAATACTATGAGATCATATTTGACAAGTGGTACCATTAATGTTGGTTATATTAAATCTTGTGATAATCTTGCAGATCCACTGACTAAGGCCTTAGCAAGAGAAAGTGTCTGGAGCACATCGATGGGGATGGGATTGAAGCCCATAAGCTCATAAGTTATATATGAGGAAACTCAACCTGGGTACTAGAGATCCTATAACCAGGTTCAATGTGAAGAACGAATCATATGATGGCTTGGTTTGAAATGCACTATTTTTATTATTGTTCCATCCCTATGGTGTGAGTGCATTTATCCTGTAATGATTTGTGAGGTTAAGTTTTATTAACTCTTAATGAAAATCTATAGCTCGTATGAGTGGGGTGTTAGAGTCACAGGAACACCCTTGACAGATTTCACCTATGTGAGTGTGGAAGTAGGCCGCTTCCTATGAAAATTGGGCTTGTTTTCAAAAACACTCATGAAAAATCGGGATAGCACAAGGTCGTAATGTGCTGGCTAATAAAGCTCATGTAAACACCTTGATTATTATGTGTAAGTAGTGATATTTTATTTCACTAAAGCAGTCATAGTTCAAGTCTTAGACCACTACTGACTCTAGAGTAAAGATCGTTGTTTTGCTAAGTGGAGGTTCAATGCAGAGCACACCTTCACTATACATGATAGTCTCCCTTCAACTGGTAAACTCTCTTATATATTTTAATATTAAAATGAGTGGGAAAATGTTAGTATAATTGCATTTTGTTATTAAAATAAAATTCTTATAACTCCCACTACTTCATGATGTAGAAAATGGCCGTAACTCTTTTGTAACTCTTCTCCCATGTTCTACCACTAATTATCCCATGTTCTCCATGATGTCATAACTTATTACCCCACTTTCTTCCAATTTAATTCAAGGAAGAATTCCTACACCTATAAATATGGGTCTTTCTTCCATATTATGGTGTGACAAAAATAATTGTGAAGTGTTTCAACAAAGTGAAGTTGAAGTTGTGAAAAAAGAAGAGAGTTTTTACTTTTGTTGAAGGAAGGTGTTCATCTTGGTGGAGCTTTGAACTCAACAACTTGTCCAGAGTTTGTTCGAGTCATACGACATGATCGGACTGTTGTATCCTGGGGGAGACAAGTCAAGAGGATTACTGCTGGACCAGTGAAGACTTTGCTGCAGTGAGCTTGAATCTCCTTAAAGAAAGCGAGATGAGCGCCTCAGCCTGAAGATATTCTATTTTCTTCATATTATTTTTTAACTGTAATTGTATTTTCACCAACAAGTCCTACTTGAAATTATATAAAAAGCCACGTACAATTCACTAGTCGCTGAAAAAAAATAGAGTTTAACTTTTATACTGAAATATAAAAAATATGTTAATTATAAAATTTTGTAATAAATATAAATGTTAGTTAATTGGTAACCTGATAAAAACTATACTAATCGAGCCGTTATCACATGTTAAATAATCTGGAGCGTGTAATTATTTTTTTAAGAAGGATCATCATCAAGAGGTATTCAAGATTCTAGCGCCGTGTTACCGAGAATTAAGATTTAAGTGGTTCAATAGCTTATGAGAGAGGTTATCAGTGATCACAACACAATGAAATGAGAGAGCATTAGTCACCATCAAAAGTTATGATGGATAATAAGTATCTTTTAATTCTTAATTAAAAAATTTTAAGCTTGAGTTTTGAAATAGAATCATTTTTGATAAAAATTATTTTATCCTCAAATACGAGATTTTTCAGCACAAATTCAGATTGATCGAGCACCGTAAATCAAAGTGGAAAACAAAAAAAGAGACGGGGCATTGGTCCAATTCCGTATAGGACAATTATGATTATTTGAGTTTGAAGGAATTACGCTTTGCTTAGTGACATCTTTTCGGAGATCTTTAAGCGTTAAATTTGTAACTAAAGCTACGTATTGATTCTTTTTGGATGCTTAGCTATTTTGGTTGGACTTTAATAAGACAAAGCATTTAGTAAAAATATATCAAACCAAAATGTATTTTTTTTAAAATTGCTCAAAAGACTAACAAATGTTCTCCAGAAATATTTTCTTAAAAACTATATAACATAAACACACAATTTAAAAAAAATTATTTTTCAAAAAGGTTTCTAAAGAACTAACTTTTCCACAAACTAAACTAAAATTACACCCAGCACCGCTCCCCTCATCCAAATGGAGGAAGCAAAGGATATTCTGAAAAAGCAAAAGAGAAAAGGAGAAGATGTTCTCAGAAAAAAAAAGAAAATCTCAATCTAAACAGAAAACTTTTGTTCAAAAAAATATTTCAAAACTAATTTCTTCACAAAATAAATCAAAATGAAATCTATCTCTTCATCCCAAATCTAAATGGGGTCGTTGACTATAAGGGGGAGTCTTATCCATACACGTACATACCATCATCATAAGACAAAAAATTATTGAACTTCAACACATTCACCAAACTGTATTAATTTATTTAATAGTTTTAACTAATTATTTGAAATAATAAAACACAATTAATTACTATTTATTAATAATTAATCTTATTTAAGAAAAAAAATAGTAGCCCATCATGTTACATAGAGCGCGTGGGAACAAAATTCTTAATGAATATAGACGTTGCCCTACCCTACGTGGGTCGCTCTCTTCACTTTAGGCATCAACTCTTCTTCTCTCTTTTCTCGCCTTCACAGATAGACACGAATGTTTCTCACACAATAAAAGCCATTTTCAAAAACAGCTCAGAGTTCAAACTGCTAATCCACTACACTTTATTCTACTTGTTTATCAATCTTGACATATATTTGAAGATTATTCATTCCTGTTATATGCAAAGTTTAGAAGGAAAGCAAGAAATATGGATTCTTTAGCACTTGATGATATAATCAATCGGTTGCTTGAAGTTCGGGGTAGGCCTGGTAAACAAGTCCAACTTTCTGAGGCAGAAATTAGGCAGCTTTGTCTCAAGTCCAAAGAAATTTTGTTGCAGCAGCCCAATCTTCTTGAGCTCGACGCACCCATCAAGATCTGCGGTAGGGATTTTTTTCAATTTGATTGTTACTATTTTTAATTTGAATGGAATTGGAGTTCCTTGTAGTTGATTCTGCAATTTTTATAACTTAATAGTATTTGGTTGTTGACTGGAAATGGCTTTGAACGGTTAATGAGTTTAAGTGGATAAAGTCTTGCTTTGGTCTTCGTTAGGGTTACGTTCTGTTACAATAATCAATGCTTGGGTGTATGATATTCTCATGCATCACTTACTTTATATGCAACTAAGCACTGGAAAGTGGTCCACAAGATAATTTTCAAGGTCAAACATTTTCTATCAAGTCCATTTCCCCTCCATGTCAAATGCACCCAAATTGCATGAATATAGTGATGTTCATAATTAGTTTGAAGGTTGTTATTATCTGCTTATCATGGATAAGAGTTGTTGTATTCAACTTAATCTATGAGGCCAATAGTTTTTAGTTAGCAAGAAGAGTATGGGTAGGAAGGAATCGGCTTGCTTTAGAGATAATTTGTATTCCGGACGCCTTGCTGGTACTTGATAGTTGAGCTTAATTCTAGTGCATAGGGTGATAGCACGAGGATTAAACCCTTATCTGTGAATAATTCCTCTTACTTCTAAGTGGTTTTGTTCTTATTACTAATTTTTTATATACTTGGACAGTTTCTCTCTAGTTGACTACACCTGGCATATCAAATATTTTAAATTGGCCTTCGGCTGATAATCTCATTCATGGTGCTCTTCCCACTTTATTATCGATCATTCCTCTGAGAGTATCTTGAGTAGTCCTTGCTCCTCTTAATCTGCCTAAGCCAGTGTAAAGGACTTCTCATCAACACTATGTCTGGACTCTGGTCCACGGAACAAGATGTGCCTACAAAGGGGAATGTTCGGATTACTTGCCTTATGTGAAAAATGTGTCCCTTCTGCTTTCTATTTTCCTTTTTACTTCTTAATAGGAATAGGAAAATACCCCCCTACGGCTCGTCTTTTTCTGTCTCTCCTCGTGCACACCTAATTTCTCTCCTCAAATTTATTATCCAAAGTAGATGACATCTTTTAGCAGTCCTTTATTTTTTTTTCTCTTATCTGGTCAAGCTGAACGCTATGGAGTCGGGCATGAATTGCTCTCCCGAATGGCATCTTATTGATATTTGAATTTGATATAATTAATGTTAGGCAGATCTACAGTAATTCAAGTTAGGTTAGCTATGGTTGAATTTGCATTAGCTGCCTCCAAGTGCACATCTTTTAGTTCCTCTTCTACCCCACGGACGCCTCCCCTCACCCCAACCAAGAGAGAGAGAGAGAGAGAGAGAGAGAGAGAGAGAGTTTTGAGCAGAAATGTAGCAGAGGTATGGAGTTTATTCATCAATTGCAAGATAAGTGCCGTTATCATGTTCTGCCCTCCATTATGTGATTTAACTCCTTTAACTAGCGAACATGTCGAGTGTTTTTTTTTTTTTTTTTTTTTAGTCATTTGATATTTATCCATTTGCCAATTATGAGCTCCTAAACTAATCAAAATTGCCTTTTTAAATTGCCATAGTTGCCAGAGTACAGTTACCATGGAGTCACTTGATCAACATGAAAATTGTCGTGGATTGTGGGTGATTGTGTTGTCTAATAAACCACGTGACATGATATATCTATAACCTATCATATCTTTTGTTTCCAACTGAACTTGCATGTTTACATTATCCAATCAAGGCATGAGCTAGCAGTATCTCTAGGTTTGCTTATTCTCTTTTATCTTCAAGGGTTGACAGATGTACCTACACTAAAAGCTTTTAGCTTTGTCGTCCTGTTAAAAGCGCAAGTAACAATGTTGAGAAATGAACTAAATCTTGATTAGAAATAGCAACATAATGTTTTAGGTAATTTCCTTTCCTTGAATATCTCATTCAGTTTGATTTATCCACTGTGTTTTGTTTACCTAATACAAAGCTAGAAGAAGTCAATGACCCTTTCCTGATATTGGATGCACCTACCTTATCAATTAAGCAAGTACCGCGCCTGGTCTATAGGTCAGTGGTTGCGTCCATTTGGTTACCTTCCTGTATACTTAAACCACAAAAGTACTCCAATCACAGTGCTGCGTGTTTTCAAAGGCATCTCTTGTCGGAACGGATTGGAACAGAGTATAAGCAACATAAACTGGCTTTTGTATGCTCTTGTATTTTATTGTGTTAATAGTACCCTGACCCACAAAGTAAGTTAATACCTTCTGTTGTGGTTAAAGTTCCCAGTTGACGACTTCTGTTTTAATTGCATTTAGATCTGTGAGATTCAACTGAAGAGGTCTAGCTTTAATGTTCTTTGGATAATTGGTCCTGCTGGGAATAATTTACTCCCTCCGTTCCAATTTATGTGAACCTGTTTGACTGGGCACGGAGTTTAAGAAAAAATGAAGACTTTTAGAATTTGTGGTCCTAAACAAGTCAAAAAGGTGCCCAGAGTATTTGTGTGGTTATAAAAGCTTCTCATTAAGGGTAGAATTGTAAGTTTAAGCTAAATTGTTTAAAAATTTAGAAAGGGATCATTCTTTTTGGAACGGACCAAAAAGGAAATAGGTTCACATAAACTGGAACGGAGGGAGTAGTAAATATTGTCAATCTGTTTCTAATATCACCAAGATATCAGTAATGACGCCATCTAGTTAGATCAATCAGTGAGGTCATCATTATTTCCTCTGACTGAAAGAACTTTGCTGAAAGAGCTAAGCCTGTTGTTGTATCCTGTGCTTCAAGTTGTGAGCATCCTGACCGGTGGCGGACCCAAGATTTTGTGCATGCGAGTTCAATCTTAGAAGTATATAACTTTAGTCGTAAAATAGTAGTTGTCAAGTGGGTTCAAATAAAATATTTATACAAAATTTACACAGCTTTAATCCTAATTTATACACATACACAGTAATTATTTTTTGGTGAAGCGGGTTCACTTGAACCTGCTAGCCACCACGTGGGTCCGCCACTGATCCTGACCGCTGTGACATCCCCCCCCCCNCGTTTGCATTTTGTGGTCAGGGGATATCCATGGTCAATATTCAGATCTACTGAGGCTGTTTGAATATGGTGGATTACCTCCAAAATCCAATTACCTGTTCTTGGGTGATTATGTTGATAGGGGGAAGCAAAGTCTGGAAACGATATGCCTTCTTCTTGCATATAAAATAAAGTACCCTGAGAACTTTTTTCTTTTGAGGGGAAACCATGAATGTGCTTCCGTTAATCGTATATATGGATTCTATGATGAGTGCAAACGAAGGTTCAATGTTCGTCTATGGAAAGTATTCACAGATTGTTTTAACTGCCTCCCTGTGGCAGCTTTGATTGATGAAAAGATATTGTGCATGCATGGCGGACTCTCTCCTGATCTTAATCATTTGGATCAGATAAGGAATCTTCAACGACCAACTGATGTTCCTGAAACTGGGTTGCTCTGTGATCTTCTCTGGTCAGATCCTAGTAAAGATGTTAAAGGGTGGGGAATGAATGACAGGGGAGTTTCTTACACCTTTGGCCCTGATAAGGTCACGGAGTTTCTTCAGAAGCTAGATCTTGATCTTGTTTGTCGTGCCCACCAGGTTTGAACTGGATATTACTTATAAAGTTTTTCTGGAATTTCGTTTCTTTTATCTTACAGGCTATGTGCGCAACTGCAGGTTGTGGAAGATGGATATGAATTTTTTGCTGATAGACAACTTGTGACGATTTTCTCAGCCCCTAATTATTGTGGAGAATTTGACAATGCTGGTGCTATGATGAGTGTGGATGAGACTCTGATGTGTTCTTTTCAGATATTAAAGCCTGCAGAGCAGAAGCCAAAGTTTGGATTTGGGAGCACTACTACAGCTAAAAATGCAACTCCAGCAAAATCAAAGGTAAGCCTATCTCTGCAAGAAGCAGCTTTTACTTGTCGATCCTAGTGGTATGCATGTTTTATTTAACAGTTATTTGGTCAACCCACCATCTTTTGCAATTACTTAAATCAAAGGGATAGCATTTTTTTGTAAAAAACGCCCTGAAAATTTATGTCCTCTATTTTCAAGCATTAGATAACCTTTGGAACCCCTTTATCTCAATTCCTTCTGTTGTCTCTCTTTAGAAAGAAACAAAAATAGGGGTTAGAATTTCATTAGACAAACTATCCGAAATCCATTCTAGACTAATTTCAATAATTCTTTAACAGGTGAAATTTCAAATGTGAACTTATAGCCTGCTTCCACTGTATTGATTCTCATACACAGGTCATCAATAAAGTAAAAGGTGTTCTATTATTTTTCACCAAAATCAAATTTTAATCAGTATTCAAGAGAGTGTCAGCGGTTGAATTCAAGAACTAATCAATGTCCTTTGAAGTCATAATGCAAAAACTTCCCTTCATCGTCTCCTGGATCTTTTCTCTTTCCCTGTTTCCTTATAAGGTGGGTAAATGAATTGCACTCTTTGTCACATTTGGCCAATGTCTTTAGGCATCAAAGATCATTCTGTAGGCTACTTATGGAATATAAATATATAATCACTATACCAAGTCTTCTCATGATTTCAGATGTGTAATGTAGTCAAGGCAATTATATAAATGTCGCATATGTTTTGTCGTGCAGTTGCTTGTAGAATTAAGGCTTTAACATAAGTCAGTCTGATGGTTATAGTTCTCCTTTAGAGGCATTATTGTGCTTCCCTGTTATCTTTTGCTTCTTTTACACTCTACTTTGGCTTCATCCATGTGCATTCAGTCACTCAATGACTCTAATGTGATTGTGCCTCATATAGCCACTTTAACAATGATTATTTTAATTTCAATTGCAGTCATTTCTTGGTAAAATTTGATGAGATGAACCAAACCCAGTATCAATGTCAACTCCCTCTCTTAGCTCCATTATACGCAGATGGAGGCTCGGGTTTGGAAGCATTGCAGTAGAGAAGAATATGCATTCCCAAGATTCGAATCGGGAAAATGTGTAATAATTTTGATTTGTCATGTATAATATAAACCAATCCAGTGAGGCGAGCTCTATGGTTCACTAGCAAAAGATTTTCTAACCCTTTTAGTGTATTCAGGGATCTTTCCTGCTGCAGTCTGATACAGGGAACAAAGGTTACCCTTTGTGCTAAATGTCCTGGATCTCTCTTCTCTTTGATTCTTATGTTTCTCTTCTAGTGGTTCAACCTTCTGTAGAATTTAGCTGTTTGTCTTCAATTATTTTTCAAACTGAAGAATTGTTAAACTATCAGTTGAACCCTAAAGTATATCATGAAGCATCCATCTTGTATAACATAGGATAAATTGATTAACTACAGGTTGAATATAGCAATAATCTTGTGAAAGTAATAACATAATTTCAGTTTCCAAATTATGCAATGGTCTTTATTCATTTTTTTTTTCTCCCTTTATGAATTGTAATTATGGGTGAATCAATATACTTGGTTTAGTCAAATATTATGTTCTCCTTGTGTTTCTTTTTGCATGACGTTCTTTTCGATCGAGAAGAATGACATCATTCTATCTTTAAATAACTTTTAATTTTAAACTGGAGTATACAATCCAGTACTGGTCCAACAATTGGTCTTGTTGCACATGTGACTGTTGTCTTTGTTAAGCCAAAGTTGTCGAAATCTGCTTTTTCCGTGTCATTGTCCTTGCTTTTGTATCTCACGTTGTACTTCAACCTAAATCCTTTTCTTAATATGAAAATATGCTAAATGTTTAAACCCTTTGCTTCTCCCAAAAGGCACTCAAAAGAGCTTGCTCCAAATGTTAATATCCAATGAACACAAAATTTGTGGTTGATAGCACCTATTACAGTTCGTTTAAATCGTCCAATTTTGATTTTGAAGAGATTGCATGCTCTATAAGTAGAGGTGCTTATGATTCGGTTTGGATCGGTTTTTCCCTAAAAAGAAACCAAATCAATTAAGTTTTATTTATTGGAACAAAATCAAAATCAATTAAGTCAGTTTTTTATCGATTCGATTTTTGTCGGTTTTTATTTTTATTTTTTTGGTTATTTATCGGATTTTTTCTTAAATATAAGACATACATAACAAACGTATATTCCGGCTACATTTTCAACATAACACTATCAAATCAATTGGTCTTTGAGAAATTTATCATTTACCAAGATATATTGATGATAATTGAATCGAATAGTGATGAATAATTTAAGTACTCAATTAAAAATCGATTATTTTTAACATGAAATAAATTTATACTTAGCAAAAGAAAACTACCAATCAAACTAGAATGTAAACACAAAGAATTAGATTATTAAATAGCAAAGAACTAGCCTAAAAATATAAATGACTAATAGGTACCATAAAATTTTAGAAACTTTATATGTATATAATAAATTTTAAATAGCTACTTTTATAGTCGGTTCTTTTTTTTTTTTAAAACCAAACTAAACCAAATTTGATCGAATTTTAAAATTCAAAACAATGTCCAAACCAAACCAAACTAAAAAGTATCGATTTTTTTTGTCGATTTAGTTCGGTTTCGATTTTTCGGGTTTGTATGAACACCCCTGTCTATAGGATCTTGGGACCATTCAAATATTAGTAGAATGACTTGTCAATTGCTTTTGCTATGAGATATATTGGCTGCATATCACACAGGGATAGGATTGCCAGTTTCCTATATGTTATGAGAAAATAGCCTAACCCCTTTATTCCAGAAAATTCGCAAACTTATACATTAAAGTAATTTATATTGGTTATCGCATGTTTTCTTTTGCTAGAAATAGTGTTTTGATAATTTAGAGTCTAGAAATATATTATCCTTCTATCTTGCAAATAGGAACAACATAATCGACAGCAAGGGACGTATTCTGATTTATAGTTTAAACTTTTCATTGCTAAATGATGGACTAATAGTAGACGTATAACAACAACAATAATAATATATCCAATATAATCCGACAAGTGAAATATAAGAAGGATAATGTGCACGCAAACTTTACCGGCCTCTACCACAAAGTGATAAGAGATCTTTCTACTATACTCAAAAAGAACAAAAAGAAGCAGTGGAAAAAAGTAGAGGAACTTTCACTTTCAATGTTGCTTCTTTTTGAATTTTTTCTCTTGTCGTATAAGACACGAAAAATTCATGAATATTATTTTATTCTCTTGATGATACTCTTCTCGTCGGAATTTGCTTTGGTGTCTTATCCATATATGCTAGAAAACTTATTCCACCCAATGTTTACAATATTTTCCTATATATTTCTTTGAGATTGAACGTTTTAATATTATTAAATAAAGCAATTTATGGGGTTATTAGCATTCTAATAATTGGTGGTTTAAGATTAAGATACTAACAATTGTTGTCACTTTAGGTTTGTGGGAAACCAAATCACATTTTACTACCAAAGCAACTTTTGTGCCCCAATAGCATTCAAACTCCTCTTTTTGCTAGAATTTTTATAACATAGGGTTCACCACTAAAAAAGAGAAAAAATAAAAGTATTTAGTGGGATTGATCCCTACTTTTCTAGGTAAATAACTTAACATTTAATAAAGAACATCATTTAATCTTTATAGAGCATGGGTGCAAATAAGTAATATTATATCAATTCTATAAAATATTTACATAAAATACCTTATTTGGTGAAGAGATTATGAATTCACGTGCCCGTACATTTGGCCACGCTTTTGCTAACCATTGAGAGTAATCAAAGGCTGACTCTGGATTTGGCTTTATAACTTCTCAAAGGGTTCAAATCAGTGCGCCACATAAGACTCGTGTGGACCACATACAGGCCAACGATCGAGCCCACTTTAAAAAGTTGCAGTGGTAAATGACAAGAAGTTCAATAATCTCAGATTTGACGAACTTAATACTACTCTTTCGTCCTATTATACATGAGGTTTGAAGTACCATGATCATAGACGTTTGCTTCAAATATGTGATGAAAAAAAAATTAATTTTATTTTTTTTCAAACGACCTACCAACATAATAAGAGAATAAGAAAGCTAATCTGCTTGCTTGTGCAGACGAGGACCATTGGGTTAAGATGTGCCAGAGGAGCTCCGAGTAACTTTTTCCTTTATGGTTTGACAGTCTCACGTAAAATTCTGCCCTTTGCTTTGCCCCGAAACTTTTTAAGTTTTTGCGAAAAAACTACTCTAGAGGTCTTTTCAGTTTTTTTCCAAAATTTAAAAGCTTCTCTCTAATTGTATTTATTAAAATTTTCAAAATTTTGGATAAGTTTTGCAGCAAATTCAGTACTTATTTAGAAGAAATGCCACAATGTGAATCCAGTTATAAAATTCAGTTTTTCTTAAAATAAGATTTACGTATTTCGAAATAATATAAAAGGTTACAATAGTCAATACAATCACATATTTAAAATAATTTCAAAAAATTACGATGAAAGAATTTTATTTTATGTTGTAAGAAGTAATAGTATCGCCAAAAATATAGAATAAATAAGTAAACCTTAAGTCCACAAGGAAGTTGGACCCCAACAGTCTTCTGAATGGATTTAGCTTAATCTACGACGGGACGTAATCAAAGTCCTACCGGATCTGTACGGAATTTCAAATTTGGCAGTTCCGTGATTATCGCCAACTCTTAGGGCTTTTCCTACTTTTTCTTATTACCCTATAATACTATAATAGTTTGTTGCTTTCAGCTAACGTCCATTAACGACCGTTCACCGATTATCTTTACCTTTTCTTTGGCTAATTAAGGCAATAAATTGTTTTCTCGTAAAAAGCCAGATTTAAATATTTACTAGCACAGACAGTGAGTTAATAGAAAAACTATCATATCCTTAATTGCTTATCTGGGCTATTAAACTATTTACTTTAAATTGCCTTTTTTGCGATTAACAGAATCTTTCAAGAAATATTTTCAAAAAATACTACGTTCGTCGAGAAAAGAAAATCAAGACCGAAAATATTACAATAATTGTAGTATTTGATTTTAAGTAATTTGAGTGTACAATCTCTATGAATCCTCTGATTCTACTTTTCTAGTATAAATTCAAGGACCTTTGAGCTTGATCTTGAATTTGAATTTTGATTTATCCGTCGCGAATACTTCGATTGTTGCCACGAATTGTATCACGAACAAGTAGCCTTGATCTTGGACGCCTTGTACTTGATTTGACTTCGTTCTTGATCTTGAATACTTGAATTGTTCTTCGTTCTTGAGCTTGAACTTGATTGCTTGAAGCTTGAAACTTGTAGAGAAATTTACGACGTTTGATCCACGACCTCTCTCTTGCTTCTTGTTATAACTTCTGGTCCATTTTCTGAGTTACGAAGGCCCCTATTTATAGTTGTGGAAGGGAGGAGTTGTGATAAGAACAAACTCTTTCCGACCAATCAAATTGAAGTGTGACATGGTCGCATTTGATTGGCCAGAACATGCACTTGCACGCGTGGCGCGATTTCATTGACTTTTTAATGTGACTTGGCATGCTTTGTCATTTTGACACATGGCATGATTCTATTGACTTTTTCGCGTGACTTGACGTGCCACACCATTTGACACGTGGCACCAAACTGGACCTCTAGGAAAATGACATATTGAGTCTAATGAAGTGAGCTCATCACTTTAGCCCAATTAAATGAGTTAGCCCAATGGATTAAGACTTATTTATTTAATCCATATATATTGGACTTATATAATTAATTCAGTTATATTAGCCCGTAGTATTTATTTGGACCAATATAACTTAATTTTAAAATATAATCCAAATCATTTATGAATTTAACTTTAATAAAATTTATATATCTACAATCTTCTTCACCTTTCCAAAAAAAATGTATGAATTTCTTTGACTGCTTAAGTTAAACACCTTATTTTCCATGAAGATAACTAGAGTATCATTAACATATTATGTATACCGTCGTGAGTATAATTCTAGTGCAACTTGTACATGGTAAAATATGCTATGTTATGTGGCAGTCCAAAAGGGAAACATGTGAAACCTAAAACGGGAATAGCTAAAATTGAAGGTAATTGTCTCGTCTGTCACCGGAAAGAATAACGCTCATAAAGATACAATAAATACTCTTCGCCCATTATACCCTCTTCAATGACCCTCATAATTTACATTAAAAAAGGTTACGATCCTAGGATCTTGTTCCCTAGGTGCAACTTTTTGGCAAACCTACGCTGTAATAAACAAAAAGTTTTATACAATTTTACTTTCATGTTTTTCGTTTTCATCAGTGTAGTACCCGAAAGTCCTGCTCCCGAATCATTATCCTTCGTGATCTTATCTCCATAATTATTTTATGATCAAATTAATTTATTTGTCTAGAAACCACGTATAAATTCAACTGTATCGTTTTACGAAAAATATAACTATTTTTTAGCTACAAGTTATCTAAAAGGTAACTCTTCAGAGTAAGTATAAATTGGTTATAATGAAGATAAGTTGTTAGAACAAATTGTGCCCCTAAAAGATACGAAATCAATGATAATAATCATCCGTTAAGATTATAATCTTCCTTGAGAGTTAACGCCGTCTTCCAAAACCGTTAAAATTCTCCAAATGGTTGCATCTCATTGGCCAAACCCCACTGCCGAATATTCTTCCATAAAATTCCTACACTCTCTCTTTCTATAAACCAACCCCTATGAACAAAAAAATAAGTAAAAAACAAAATAAACGGAATGAGCGAGTCACTAAAGCGAAATTATCGTGTGAGCGAGGAGTTAGGAAGGGGACGTTTCGGCGCCGTTTACAAGTGTTACTCGACGGCGACCGGCGACTTATTCGCTGTGAAGTCCATCGACAAGCGCCTCATCGCCGATGACTCCATCGACCGGCAATGCCTTTACAACGAAGCTAAAATCATGCACTTGCTTTCACCGAGTCCTTACGTTGTTCGTCTCTTCGATGTCTACGAGGACGATACTCACCTCGATATGGTTCTCGAGCTCTGCAACTCCGGCGATTTGTTCCAACGCCTCAGTAGCCAATCGGTTTTCTCCGAGTCTGAAGCCATTGATGTTATGGTACTCTTCCAGATCACCACAATCTCACTCGTTGCTGATCAAAAAGGGGAAATTTTACTTTTGCTTCGTATAATGGCTTGAATCAGGAACGATCTACGAAGCAGCATCTTGTTGAATTTTCGAAAATTGGAGGAGAAAGTAAATAGAATTTCTAATCGGCTTTTTTATTTTAGCTTTTCGTAGGTCTGATAATTTTTCTGCATAACGTATGTATAGGTACCACTGATGAAGGCAATAGCGCACTGTCACCGGCTCGGCATCGCTCACAGGGACATAAAACCAGATAACATTTTGTACAACAACTCAAACGAGCTGAAATTGGCTGATTTTGGCTCGGCTGAGTGGTTCCGTGAAGGGCAGCTGATGAGCGATGTGGTTGGGACTCCGTATTACGTGGCGCCGGAGGTTTTAGCTGGTAGGAACTACAGTGAGAAGGTTGATATTTGGAGTGCTGGTGTTATTATGTATATAATGCTTGCCGGAATCCCACCTTTTTATGGGGAATCGGCTACGGAGATCTTCGAGGCTGTTCTGAGAGCGAACCTTAGGTTTCCGACTAGGATCTTTCAGTCAGTGTCGCTGGCTGCGAAGGATTTGCTTCGGAGAATGCTCTCTAAAGACGTTTCTAGAAGATTCTCTGCTGAACAAGTCCTTAGTAAGTGTAGTTCTCCTACCATATCATTTTTTAAGCTTGTATTGACTCTACTACTACCCTTTACTATGATCTAACTTTTGTTATCTAAAATTTGATTACCTCGATTGGTAAATTTGATTTTACTTGGATAATTAGATATAATAACGTCTTCTGTTTTACTCCCCTGTTATGTTCTCCGTTGTTCCCCAGTTATCTCTTATCCACTTCCTCACTTATGGATTGACTATCAGTTTGACCTTGACCAACTCTAAAAATAACATTAGAATCATATTGTTTTTAATGAGTTTAAGTTTGTACACAAATGAAACAAGAAATATATATACACACACAATGAGATTACTTATTAGGTAATTATCTGTTGAAACCTGTGATAAAATTCAATGATAGTGTAAAATATTATTCAATCTCAATGTATTTAACTTTATTCTTTAAAATAGTCTTAGTTAGATCTTTTTAGCATAGAGTCATTTGTATATTTATCATTGATCTTGGTTTTTTTGGATCCATTTATTGTTATTGTAGTTACTGAATTACTAAATTGCGTCAATGTGGCGGTGATAAACAGGGCACCCATGGATGACTAGCAATGGAGAAACTAGAACAGTTGCGCTCTTTTAGCTTGAGGGGATTTGCATCTGCCGATAAATGATCATACCAGTCGGATTTTTCGGTCTTAATGATCAGCAGCCGCAATGAGAGCAATATGTAGATAGAATTAGTTGCTCCTAGTAAATACTAGTATTGCTCCATTTACTGTATAGCCACCAGCCTAGTAACTAGTAACTACCTACCTTCTTACCTAGTTATCTTTGTGGGCTTCCATCTGCGTGAAATTAACAGTTGATATTTGCGAGTTTGAATGCAATTTCCATTATATTCCCTTCCTGCACTGTGTTTTTCTGTTTGCTAATGGGAAAGGAGATGACATGTATTACCTTCTTTTTTCGGGATATTTGGCTAAATTATCATCTTTTTTATATTCCTTTTTTGTCTAATTTAGAAAGAAGATATTGCTCCTGATGTTTATTCAGTTTCCAAAGGGTTGTTTAAGAGTTCATATTTTTTGGCCATGATGTATATAAGATTCAAATTATATGAGCTGCAGTTTCAAAAGTAATCGAAATTTAGTCACTTTTTATATAAAAGATAAATTTGAGCAAAAATACTGTTCAAAATCCAGAAAATACTCCGAATTTTTTACATGTGACTTCCAGCATAACATGCTTGAATTTCATAATATGCCGGGGTTCTAACATAATATGTTGGAAGTCCATACACATGTACTCCATCTACAGTATATTATGCTGGAGCTTTCCGTGTGATGGAGTTCAATACAATATGAAACTTTTCGTGCGCTGGAGTTTCAATATAATATACTGGAAGTTCATGCACGTGTGCTCCAATCTCCAGTATATTATGCTGGAACTTTTCGTGTTGCAGCAAAATAATGGCTTTTTAACGACTTAGCAAACACTGGTTATTTTTGAATTAGCAGTCTGAAAATTGATCAGTCCGTGCTATTTTGACTATAATAATTATCATTTTTACAAGGTTATTAATTAAATTCATTTATAGTTACTTTATAAATGACTTAATTTATAAATATTCTTATACTGCAAATTTATAGAACTTGAACTCAATATTTATAAAAAGAACAGATATTCGTATCGATTAAATCTATTTCTTATCAAACAATCATTTCCTTTATGCGATCTTATCCAAACTTGGCGGGTACTAAGTAAACATCATGATGAAGTACGTTTTTTTGGCTTAAAACCATTTAGGTTAAGCAAAGTTGCGTTGAACAACTTTTATTAATTATTTATTATTTAAATATTAAATAGTGGAAAGGATTACAAGGTGAGAATCAGACTCTCGCCAATAAGATGAGAGTTGGGTAATCAACCAACTAAGCTACTAAGATTTTCTGGTTAAACATTTTTATTTTTAGTGAATTAACTAGGTAAGGTGCCTAGGACTAGTTTTTATGTATAAAAATCAAAAAACAATCAAACAATTGTTTGGAGGTCTTACAAGATGAAAGAAATAAAAATTATTAAGTACATAGATCCTATTATCAGTATTGAGCAATGAACTCAACATTGATATCACATTATACAAACTAATAAGGTAAAGTAACTGAGTTATAAACACTAGCCATGCAATATCTTCACAATTGAGGTTTATATGAAGTCTTCTTTTGTTGCAACTTTGGCCATACTCCCAATGGTGTATCAACTGTACGCATATGTCTTGTGTATCTTTACATCTACCAATCCATTCCTACAGCAAAGGTTGTTCCTCATAATGTATTGAATCCAGTAATGCACATTGTTTTTGGAGAATTTCGTGTGATCTGAAGCAGTCATCTGTTGGTATCAGTGGTTGGCACCATTCTTGTGATGTTGAATTAATGAAATGCATTGGGGTGTTATTCCATATTGCATCCATTGATCCCGTTTTTGAGTGACCAAAGTCCCAGTCCAGCAGTAATTCGACCCAAATTCTAGGCAACTTTCTCTTGAGTATTCCTTGTTTGAGCAAGTGATCGTGTGATTTATAACAATCAACTGTGATACCCATAGCTTGGCACCATTCTTGGAATGTAGAACTAATAAGGTGTACTGGTGCTTTGCTACATGCACCTATTGTTCCCTTATTCGATTGCCAAAATCCCAAGTCGTCAACATTTCTGGGCAGACTTCTTGTGCTTCCATGCTTATGCCTACTATTAGTACTCCTTCAATGGACTAAGCATCAAATGCTAATACCACCCTTTGAATTTGTAGCTTATAGTAGGACATGGATATAGTTAACTTCCCTGCAAAAAAGAACACAGAGTTAGTATAAAAAACGATCATCATATCCTCCTCTCAAAGGATTTGAATATGATGATCTGCAGAACCAAATGCACTCTCTGAATGCTTGAAGGATTCATGCATATTCCAGTGTTGTTCTGCACTTATTATTGCCTGGCTCCCTATATGAACTGTCAAGGTAGTTGAAATTGGATTTTTGATCCACAACACAGCCCTTGATCCCTTGTCTAACCTCCCATACTGCCTGCTATTTTTGTGCAGCTTACTGTTGCTTTTCTGTATTGGAGTTCCCCTATTTCCTCTGTTATATCTGCCTACTTTTGTGTCCCTAATGTGTAGCTGCAGATGACAACTATTATAATGCATTTTAGGAATTAGGACATAGGAGTATATGATATATAAAATCTTCCTCCACCCAAAGGTTTTGGCATCAGTGTTAACTCCTAATATCCTCCAAGTTCTCCTTGCTTCTATACTTATGCCTACCTTTGATTCAATTCCAGTGGAATGAGTACGAGGTACTAATACTACCAACTGTTAATTTCCTCAACAGATAAGGGATAAATACAGTAATTTCACCTGCAAAAAAGAAAATCATGTTAGTATAAACAAAGGACATCACGTTCTCCTCCAAATGGACTTGAACATAGTGTTCAGAACTATCAATTCCCTTGAGCTCCTTCCTCGCTGACTGTCATGTTCCTCTACCTTCTAATTTCTTGCTACTCTTACTCGTATATATGGAAATTGCATCTTATCATTATTCAACCACCTTCTACCTTGTGCATCTAACTCCCAAAAACAATGGCATTCTATAGGACCAACATCTAAGGCACAATTTGCAAGACGATCTGCCAACCTATTACCTACTCTAAGTGTGTGTACCACTGTTAAATCGCTCCTTGTCATTAATTCCTTAATGTCACGATCCGATTTTTATCCTCCGAAAGGCATCGTGACAACACCTAGTCTCTACGACTAGGTAAGCCTAATTGCGAAAAAATAAATATTAAATAGAAGCAATAAAATAAAGGTGAAATAAGTGAATCCACAATGAAACATCGCCACTTGGCGCGTAAAAAATATAACTTTTCCCAAAAGCCGGAATATCATTTTATCCACAAGCTTTGTGTCAAAATAGCTCTATACAACGAGAGGAAATTTACATGAAAAAAAAATCTATCTAAATCTGGAGAGGAAGGTGACTCGAAGGACTCTGCTGACGCGGCAGAATTACCTTTCGGTCTCCTAAAAGCTGCTGCTCGGACCCCTAGCCACGAAATTGAGTGCTGGTACCTGGATCTGCACGCGAAAAATATGTGCAGAAAAGGGCATGAGTACACCACAAATTGATACCCAGTAAGTGCCAAGCCTTACCCTAGTCGAGTAGTGACGAGGTCAGGTTAAGGATCTACTGGATTTTTATAATAAAATAGTATAAAAATGTGAACAGAGAGATATAATAAGCTAAGGCAAATCAGTAGGAACAATGGGCTAAAAGAAAATAATAACAGGGAGCCCTCGGCTCAGCACAATATATATCACAGTAACAAGTATACAATGCAGTACAAGGGGAAAGCTCCCGGAATCTCGTCCGTAGTCCTAATTTAAATATGCTATGCAGTACAGGGGAAGGCTCCCGAAATCTCGTTCGTAGTCCCAATTTAAATATGCAATGCAGTACATGAGGAAAGCTCCCGAAATCTCGTCTGTAGTCCCAATTTAAATATGAAATACAGTACAAATACCGAATACAATTTTTATTTTAAAATAGTTCAGGGAAATCACAGGAAAAAATATGGACAAACTACCTAAACATGGTACACATGGTAATAACTAGGGAGAATTCAAGTAAAACAGGTAGGCATGTTATTTTCTAATCTAAACTACATAGTCGATACATGAATCAGTGAAATATGAGTGAAATGATTTAAGTCATGGAGGGAAAAAAAGGAGTTCTAGCAACAATGACCCGTGTACGTGCTCGTCACCTGACGCACACGACGCCCAAACAACATAGAACAATATTAAAATAGCCTAGGGGAAGTCCCCAACACAGAGTTAGGCAAGCCACTTACCTCGACTGCGCTACTCAACTCAAAACCACGCTCTTGCCACGAGTATCCGACTCCGAATGGCCCAAATCTATTCAATTCGATTGCATAATGTAAAAGTCACTTTAAGGAATCAAAATAACTAATACGTTCGAGGCTAATACGCGAAATCAGGAAAATCGCCCAAAAAGTCCCCCGGGCCCACGTCTCGGAATCGAGTGAAAGTTACAAATTTAGAACACCCATTCGCTCACGAACTCACTCGAATAAGAAACATCAAAAACCGATGACAAAAATCCTATTAAATTCTCGAATTTTCAAATTGGGGAAACTTCTTCCCATTTGCATGATTTTCACCTAAATCCCTTGATTGCGTGGAAGAAATTGCTATAGATTAATGATATACAAAGGAAAGAGGGTTAGGAATTGTTACCTACGAAGCTTTTCCTCAAAACTCACTCCAAATTGCCTACACCCGAGCTCCAAATGATTTTTAGAAGTTATGAAATTCAAGCCCTCGAATTTAATATAAACTGCCCAGTGATTTTTGAACCTGCGCCCCTTGGACCGCACCTGCAGAAATTCCATCGCAGGTGTGAAAACCCACTAAAAGGCCTGGGGCGGAACCTGTGGTCAATTGGCCGCATCTGTGGCTCCGCACATGCGTAACCACAACCACACATGCGAGCCCCTCTTTCGCACCTGCGTGTCCGCACATGCGAAAATCCATCGCATGTGCGAGACACCAGAACCATAAATGGTTCAGCTGTTTTCCAAGTTCCAAAATCACCCGTTGAGCATCAGAAACATCCCCGAGGCCCCTGGGATCCCAACCAAACTTACCAACCAGTCGTAATACCTTATCCAAACTTAGTCGAGCCTCCAAAACACATCACATAACACCAAAATCATCAATTATACATGGATTCAAGCCTAAGAACTTATGAAATTTCTGAACTCTACAACCGATGCCGAAACACCTCAAAACTAGTTCGAATGAACTCAAATTTTACACAAAGGTCACAAATGATGCAACGGACCTACATCCACTCTCGGAATTCCATATCAAAATTTTACCTATCGACCAAAATCGCCGAAATTCTAACTTTCGCCATTTCAAGCCTAAATCCACTACAGACCTCGAAAATACATTCCGGACACGCTCCTAACTTTGAAATCACCCAACGAAGCTAACAGAGTCGACATAATCCCATTCCGGACCCATCTTCCCACAGTTCCAACTACGGTCCAATTTCTAAAGCTTAAACTCACATATAATAAGGACTATGTGTCCAAAAACTCTCTGAATTTCACCACTCAACATTCCAACAAGTCCCAAAAGGAGAAATAGACATGGGGAAAGAAATTATTAGGGGATCGGGGTGCTAACTCTCAAAACGACCTACCGGGTCGTTACATTCTCCCTCTCTTAAGAAAATCGTTCGTCCTCGAACGAGTATAGAGACATACCTGAAGCTGTGAAATGATGAGGGTACTGACTGTGCATATCCTGCTCGGTCTCCCAAGTCGCCTCCTCGACCGGCTGACCCCTCCACCAAACCTTTACCGAGGCAATATCCTTTGACCTGAGCTTTCTAACCTGTCTATCCAATATAGCTACTGGCTCCTCAACATATGATAAATCCTTGTCCAACTGGATTGAACTGAAATCCAAAACATGAGTCGGGTCACCGTGATACTTCCGAAGCATGGAGACGTGGAATACCGGAACTCTTGCTAGTTTGGGAGGTGGGCTAGCTCATAAGCAACCTCCCCAACACGTCGCAACACCTCAAAAGGGCCAATAAATCTCGTAATCAGCTTACCCTTCTTCCCGAACCTCATGACGCCCTTCATAGGCGATACCCGAAGCAAAACCCGATCACCATACATAAATGCCAAATCACGCGGTCCGCATAACTCTTTTGCTTGGACTGAGCTGCGCGAAGTCTCTCCTGAATCACCTTCACCTTGTCCAGGCGTCCTGGACCAAATCTGTACCCAAGAATCGGGCCTCGCCTGGCTCCAACCATCCCACTGGGGACCGACACCATCTACCATACAAGGCCTCATACGACGCCATCTGAATGCTGGACTGGTGGCTGTTATTATAAGCTAACTCTGCAAGTGGAAAGTATCGCTCCCATGACCCTCCGAAGTCCATCACACAGGCACGGAACATATCCTCAAGAATCTGAATCGTGCGCTCGGACTGCCCGTCCGTTTGAGGGTGAAAGGCTGTACTCAACTCTACCCTGGTGCCTAGCTCCAGCTGAACGGCTCTCCAGAACCGTGAAGTGAACCGTGTACCTCTATCTGAAATGATAGATACAGGAATACCGTGGAGGCGAACAATCTCCCTGATATAAATCTCCGCCAACCTCTCGGATAAGTATGTAGTCAACACCGGAATGAAATGGGCTGACTTAGTCAGCCGATCTACAAACACCCAAATAGCATTGAACTTCTTCACAGTCTGAGAAAGTCCAACCACGAAGTCCATGGTGATCCGCTCCCACTTCTACTCTGGAAGCTCAATCGGCTAAAGTAACCCTCCCGGTCTCTAATGCTCATACTTGACTTGCTGACAGTTGAGACACTTGGCCATAAACTTCACTATATCCTTCTTCATCCTTCTCTACCAATAGTGCTATCTCAGATCCTGGTACATCTTTGTGGTACCCGGATGAATGGAATACCGCGAGCTATGGGCCTCCTAAATAATCAACTCCCGAAACCCATCCACATTGGGCACACAGATCCGACCCTGCATCCTCATCACACTGTCATCTACTATAGTCACATCCCTGGTGTCACCTCGCCGAACCCTGTCCTGAAGAACCAGAAGGTGGGGATCATCATACTGGAGCTCTCGAACGTGACCATAAAGAGAAGACCAAGCCACCACACTAGCTAAAACCCGGCAAGGCTCTGAAAGATTCAACCTCACGAACTGACTGGCTAGGACTGAATATCTAAGGCTAAGGGCCTCTCAACTGCCGGAAGATATGCCAAACTCCCCAAACTCTCCGCCCGGTGACTCAAGGCGTTGGCCACCACATTGGCCTTCCCCGAGTGGTATAATATAGTGATGTCATAGTCCTTTAGCAACTCCAACCATCTCCGCTGGCGCAAATTGAGGTCCTTCTTCTTGAATATGTGCTGCAAACTCCGGTGATTAGTGAAAATCTCACAGGGAACACCGTATAAATAATGATGCCATATCTTCAGGGCGTGAATAATCGCTGCCAACTCCAGATCATGAATTGGATTGTTCTTATCATGCACCTTCAACTGTATGGATGCGTAGGCAATCACCCTACCATCCTGCATCAATACCGCTCCGAGGCCAATCCTCGAAGCATCACAATAAATGGTATAGGACCTTGAACCCGTAGGCAATACCAACACTGGAGCTGAAGTCAGGGCCGTCTTGAGCTTCTAAAAGCTCTCCCCACAATCCTCAGTCCACCTAAACGGAGCACCCTTTTGAGTCAACCTGGTCATCAGTGCTGCAATGGATTAAAAACCCTCCACAAAACGGCGATAGTACCCAGCCAAACCAAGGAAACTGCGGATCTCCATAGCTGACGATGGTCTAGGCCAACTCTGCACCGCATCCACCTTCTTCGGATCTACCTTGATCCCATCCCAAGACACTATGTGGCCCAAGAATGCCACTGAGTCAAGCCAGAACATATTTAGAGAATTTAGCATACAATCTCTTCTCCCTCAAAGTCTGAAGCACAGTCCTCAAGTGCTGCTCATGATATTCCCGTGATCGGGAATAAACCAGAATGTCATCAATAAACACAATGATGAAAGAATCAAGATAAGGACGGAACACACTGTGCATCAAATACATAAAAGTTGCTGGGGCATTGGTCATCCCAAATGACATAACAAGAAACTCATAGTGGCCATATCTGGTCCTGAAGGCAGTCGGGATATCCGGCTCCCAAATCTTCAACTGATGATAGCCAGAACGCAAGTCGGGCGGCATACCCAGAAGATCAATTGGGAATACATCAGGAAATTCCCTCACTACTAGAACTGACTCAATTGGAGGGGTATCAACACTGACATCTCTCACATAGGCCAAGTACGCATCACACCCCTTCTTAGCCATCCGCTGAGCCTTAAGGAATGAAATGACCCTGGGGGGAGTATACTCTAAGGTACCTCTCCACTCAAATCCCGGCAAGCCTGGCATAGCCAGCGTCATGGTCTTAGCGTGACAATCAAGAATAGCATAATGGGGCGACAACCAGTCCATGCCCAAGATAACATCAAAATCTACCATGCTAAGTAATAATAAATCAGCCTGGTCTCAAAACCACTAAGAGAAATCAAACACGACCGATATACGTGGTCCACAACTAGAGAGTCTCCCACAGAAGTAGATACATAGACAGAGGAACTCAAAGAATCCCGAGATATCCCTAAATGTGGAGAAAAATAAGAGGACACATATGAATACGTAGAGCCTGGATCAAATAATACTGATGCATCCCTATGGCAGACAGGGACAATACTTGTGATGACTGAGTCTAAAGCAACAACCTCGGAACGGGCTGGAAGGGCATAGTATCTGGCCTGTCCTCCTCCTCTAGGGCGACCCCTACTTCCCCGACCCCCATCTCGAGCTGGCTGAGGAGGTGGAGTGGCAGCTAGGGATGGAAGAATAGCCGGAGGACTCGGCGGAGCATGTGGAGGCTGATAAGACTATGGAGGTGCACCCCTACTGGCCCTGGGGCAATCTCTAATCAAGTGACGAGTGTCACCACACTCAAAACAACCCCTCAGAGGATGCTGCGGCTGGGACTGAATAGGAGCTGGCCTGTTGGGCTGGTTGGAAATAGCACCTCGAACTGGAGGCACACTAGATACCGGCGGTGCATAATAGAACTCTTGAGGTCTAGGAGGAGCTAGAATACCGCTGGCTGCTGGAAGGGTTGAATGAACATGGCGACCCACAAAGCCCCTACCATGGCGTGATGCTGGTGCACGAGCTCCTGAAAAATGGCCAATCTCTCGAGATCTCTTGGCCTTTCTCTCCTCTCTGTCCCGGGCAAACATGCCCTCTACTCTCCTGGCAATACTCACTGCCTGCTGGTAAGTGATATCCATATCCAACTCTCTAGCCATACTGGTCTGAATACTAGGATGTAGTCCCTCAATGAAGTGGCGAACTCGCTCTCTGACTGTGGCAACCAAGGCTGGTGCATGTTGAGCTAACTCACTGAAACAGACTGCATACTCCGATAGAGTCATAGTATCCTGACGCAACTGCTTGAACTCCGTGCGCCAAGTATCCCTGAGGCTCTGAGGACATACTCTCGCAAAAACATCTCTGAAAACAGAGTCCAAGTGAGTGAGGCTGACTCGTCCAGACTACTCAGCTCATAGGCCCACCACCACTGATATGCCTCTCATCTCAGCTGGAAAGCGGTGAAAGAAACCTCACTGGTCTCCACAATGCCCATAGTGTGGAGAATACGATGACACTCCTCAAGAAATGCTAGAGCGTCATCTGAAGCTAGTCCGCTGAAAATAGGTGGGTGGTACTTCTTGTACCTCTCGAGTTTGAGATACTTGGCCTCAGAAGCCGCTGCCCTAGAATCATGCTGAACTAGAGCCGCTGGGGCATAGGAATTTACTCCGGGGCCTGATCAACCTGGCCCCTCTGCTCAGGAGTGCGGGCTGCGGGAGTTTGTTCCCCTCCCCGGCCTGAGATGTAGCAGGAGCTATCAGGAATAGTCCAGCCTATGATAGAGTACTGAACATGCTCATGAACTGAGCGAAAGTCTCCTGCAAGGCTGGAGCAGCAATAGGGACCTCCTGTGCCGTCTCTCCAGCTGGGGCTGCCATAGGCTCCTCTGCCGCTGCTCTCGCCGGTGCTCGGGATGCACCGTGCGGTCGTCCTCTACCCCGGCCCCGGCCTCTGGCGGCTCTGGCAGGGGGCTCGGATGCCTGTTCGTCGGTCCTCTCAATACGGGTCCTCACCATATGTGGGAAAGAATAGAATAGAATATTAGAATTTTTGATGTCAATAACTCGCAAGAAAAGGAAATCAAAGAAATATGATTGTTCTTAACAGTTACATAGCCTCCCAAAGATAGATACGCACGTCTCCGCACCGATTCGCGAGACTCTAATAAACCGGCTTGTGACTTATGACTCCTATGAACCTAAACGCTCTGATACCAACTTGTCACGACTCGATTTTTATCCTCCGAAAGGCATCGTGACGGCACCTAGTCTCTACGACTAGGTAAGCCTAATTGCGGAAAAACACATGTTAAATAGAAGCAATAAAATAAAGGTGAAATAAGTGAATCTACAATGAAACATCGCCACTTGGCGCGTACAAAATACAACTTTTTACAAAACTCGGAATATCACTTTAGTCACAAGCTCTGTGTCAAAATAGCTCTATACAACAAGAGGGAATTTGCATGAAAAAGAAATCTATCTAAATTTGGAGTGGAAGGTGACTTGAAGGACTTTGCGGACGCGGCAGAATTACCTTTCGGTCTCCTAAAAGCTGCTGCTTGGACCCCTAGCCAAGAAAATGAGCGATGGTACCTGGATCTGCACACGAAAAACATGTGCAGGAAAGAGCATGAGTACACCACAAATTGGTACCCAGTAAGTGCCAAGCCTAACCCCAATCGAGTAGTGACGAGGTTAGGTTAAGGCTCTACTGGATTTTATAATAAGACAATATAAAAATGTGAACAGAGAGATATAATAAGCTAAGGAAAATCAGTAGGAACAATGGGCTAAAAGAAAATAATAAAAGGGAGCCCTCGACTCAGCACAACATATATCACAGTAACAAGTATACAATGCAGTACAAGGGGAAAGCTCCCGGAATCTCATCCGTAGTCCCAATTTAAATATGTAATGCAGTACAGGGGGAAAACTCTCGAAGTCTCGTCCGTAGTCCTAATTTAAATATGCTATGCAGTACATAGGGAAAGCTCCCGGAATCTCATCCATAGTCCCAATTTAAATATGCAATGCATTACAGTGGGAAAGCTCCCGAAATCTCGTCCGTAGTCCCAATTTAAATATGCAATGCAGTACAGGGGGAAAGCTCCCGAAATCTCGCCCGTAGTCCCAATTTAAATATGCAATGCAGTACAGGGGGAAAGCTCCCGAAATCTCGCCCGTAGTCCCAATTTAAATATGCAATGCAGTACAAATACTGAATACAATTTTTATTTTAAAATAGTTCAGGAAAATCACAGGCAAAAATATGGATAAAACTACCTAAACATGGTACACATGGTAATAACTAGGGAGAAATTCAAGTAAAACAGGTAGGCATGCTATTTCCTAATCTAAAACTACATAGTCGATACATGAATCAGTGAAATAGGAGTGAAATGATTTAAGTCATGGAGGGAAAAAATGGAGTTTTAACAACAATGGCCCGTGTACGTGATCTTCACCTCACACACACTGCGCCCAAACAACATAGAACATTATTAAAATAGCCTAGGGGAAGTCCCCAACACAGAGTTAGGCAAGCCACTTACCTCGACTGCGCTACTCAACTCAAAACCACGCTCTTTCCACGAGTATCCGACTCTGAATGGCCCAAATCTATTCAATTTGATTGCATAATGTAAATGTCACTTTAAGGAATCAAAATAGATAATACGTTCGAGGCTAAAACGCGAAATTAGAAAAATCGCCCAAAAAGTCCCCCGGTCCCACATCTCGGAATCGAGTGAAAGTTACAAATTTAGAACACCCATTCGCTCACAAACTCACTCGAACAAGAAACATTAAAAACTGACGACAAAAATCCTATTAAATTCTCGGATTTCCTAATTGGGAAACTTCTTCCCATTTGCATGAGTTTTCACCTAAATCCCTTGATTGCATGGAAGAAATTGCTATAGATTAATGATATACAAAGTAAATAGGGTTAGGAATTGTTACCTACGAAGCTTTTCCTCAAAACTCACTCCAAATCGCCTACACCGTGCTCCAAATGATTTTTATAAGTTATGAAATTCAAGCCCTCGAATTTGATATAAACTCCCTAGCGATTTCCGCACCTGCGCCCCTTGGATCGCACCTGCGGTCCCGCACCTGCAAAAATTCCATCGCAGGTGCGAAAACCCACTAAAAGTCCCGGGGCCGCACCTGCGGTCAATTGGCCGCATCTGCCGCGCCGCACCTGCGGAACGACAACCGCACCTGCGAGAACTGGTTGGCTTGAACAAGCCCGCACCTGCGAGCCCCTCTTCCGCACCTGCGTGTCCGCACTTGCGGAAATCCATCGCAGGTGCGAGACACCAGAACCATAAATGGTTCAGCTGTTTTCCAAGTTCCAAAATCACCCGTTGAGCATCCGAAACATCCCCGAGGCCCTCGGGACCCCAACCAAACTTACCAACTAGCCCTAATACCTTATACAAACTTAGTCGAGCCTCCCAAACACATCACATAACACCAAAATCACCGATTATACATGGATTCAAGCCTAAGAACTTCTGAAATTTCCAAACTCTACAACCGATGCCGAAACACCTCAAAACTAGTCTGAATTACCTCAATTTTTACACAGGTCACAAATGATACAACGGACCTACAACCACTCGGGAATTCCATTCCGAGTATGGGCCGAAATCGCCGAAATTCTAACTTTCGCCATTTCAAGCCTAAATCCACTACAGACCTCGAAAATACATTCCGGACACGCTCCTAACTCCGAAATCACCCAACGGAGCTAACACAGTTGACAAAATCCCATTTCGGACCCATCTGCTGACAGTTCCAACCACGGTCCGATTTCTAAAGCTTAAACTCACATATAAGGACTATGTGTCCAAAAACTCTCCGAATTTCACCACTCAACATTCCAACAAGTCCCAAAAGCAGAAATAAACATGGAGAAAGCAATTATTAGGGGATCGGGGCGCTAACTCTCAAAATGATCTACCGGGTCGTTACATGTAATCTCCTCCACCTCTACTGTAATGGCCCATGGACCACTCCATTCTCCAGTTAACGCATTCTTGAGCATCATTTACTCAGTGTGAAGGTCAATCAGAACATAGTCGTTTTCCATACAAAACCTCAAAGCTTCCATAATTGCCTTTGGTTTAGCTTCAATATTTGTCCATTCATGCACCTCCTTTCCACATACATAAACAACATCACCCTCCTCATTTCGTAATACAAAATCAATTGAACTTCTACCTGGATTGCTCCTTGAAGCCCCATCTGTATTGACCTTGATCCACCCTGGACTTGGATATTACCACAACACCTTAGTAAACTTCAATTTAGGAACATATGCCTCTATCATATTCAGAAGGTCTGGCCATTTGTGTGGCACATTCTGCAGGCCTAACTTTCTGACTCGGACTAACGATTGCATAGTCGTTGAAACCTGATAGATGACTCTACTTATAGATGCTGCCTCTCCATATTTGTAGTTGTTTCTTCTTTTCTATAACTCCCACACAACAGCAACTGGTAATGCTTGCAGAATATACATCAGCAGTCCAACACTTAGTCACACCTTGATGGAATGTAATCCTATCCAATGCAATACCTGCATGCCTAAGAAAATATTTCCACACTCTATTTACAACATATGATGTAGCTGCCTTGTCTCCTCCTTTGGTTCATAACAACACCAACATTTAGAAGCCATTAGGTATCCCACTCTCCTGAAAAATCATCTAAAGGTAGCTTATTTCTCCATACTTTCCACATGAAAAAAGTAATATTGAAATGCAGTCCTTTCACCCAGATTTTCTTGTAAGCAGTGGCAGGTTCATTTCTTCTTCTCAAGTATTCCCATGCCGACTTTATACTCAATTCTCCTCTTGTTTCCAGCATCCATTGAGGTTTATCAAGAACATTATGTACTATTGGAAGCTTCATGTGCAACAGAATATGTTCTGCAAATTCTTCTGGCAGAATCTCCAAAATTCTCTCTACATTCTAAGCACTATTTTCCACCACATCATAAACATTATGGGCTGTTTCATCTACTCCAAACTCTGGAGGAACAAGGAAATATAAAGCCCCCAGTTCCATCCGATTATCAAACCAAAAAAGAGAGGATCCCATATTTGGATACCAAGTAATTTGGTGTTAAATTAAATCCCTGCACTCCAAGATCTTCTTCCAAATCTGAGACCCCGACCTCCATGGTACTATTACTGCATTTAGTTTCTTACAATGTTCTGACTCACAAAGGAACTCCAAAGGCTTGGTTTAGTTCAAAAATTCCACCACAATTTACAGAATAGAGCCTTTGAAACATCATGCAATGATCTAAAACCAATGCCCTCCTCATCACATAGCATGCACAAATTATTCCAAGAAGCCCAATGTCTACTATTGCCACCTATAGAATTGCTCCAGAAGAATTAAGCAAAAATCTTGTGCAATTTGTTAATAACATTCTTTGGAGGATTAACTTTTGATAGTAAATGAATGGTCATGATTTGAAGCACATGAGAAATCAACACTACTCGACTACCTATGGATAACAATTTACCCTTCCATGCTTGCATTTTATCCACCACTTTAGTGATCAATCCTTGATAGTAATCCATCTTTTCCTAGCATAAAAGATAAGACATCCTAAATACATAAATGGAAAATCCTGTCTACCAATTCCAGTGATCATTTCCACCTTTGTAATTACCTCCATGCTAGCAGAATGATGCATATAAATGGCTGATTTACTTTTATTCACCAATTGTTCTGATGCAGCTTCATATGCTCTCAAAACCTCCATCACTAATTGTAAAGAAATAGTACATGAAGAGGAGAAGATAATGGTATCATCCGCATATGATAAGTGATTGATTTTAGGACTCCATTTAGGCAAACCAAACCTAAGAAAATACGGATTCAAATGCAAAAAATTTAGACCCCTAGACAGTGCTTCAACAACTAAAATGAAAAGAGTCGGTGAGACTGGATCCCATTGCTTGACACCTCTAGTTGATTTGGAAAAACTACGAGGTTGTCCATTTATGAGTACTAAATACCAGTTGTTTGAGACAATTCGAAAAACCAGCCCTATGAATCTCTGACTAAACCTCATTTTCCTTAACAATTTTGTCAAAAATAACCAAGAAAGTCTATCATATGCTTTGGTCATATCAAGCTTAATAACTACATTAGGTCCTTCCTTATTTCTTAACCTAATGTCAGTTATAATTTCTTGAGCTAGAAGCACATTTTCAACAATGTTCCTCCCCTTCACAAATCCAGCCTGCTCCTCAGATATTAAGTTAGGAAGAAATCCTACTAACCTCTCATGTATCACCCTTGAGATGATTTTGTTGGTGAAGTTGCTAAGGCTTATGGGCCTCATGTTTGAGAATGTTTTCACCTCCTTCTTCTTTTGCAATGGGACCAGATTTGTATGTGTAACACATTTGGGAAATTCTTGGCCATTGAAAAAAGCTCGAACCATATCAAAGATGTCATCTCCAATGATATCCCAACACGCATGATAAAAACTGCATGTGAATCCATCTAGACCTCTTGCACTCTCTCCGTTAAACAACTATTTTGACCTCCTCTTTAGTTGGCTGTTTGATCAACTCTGAGTTTTGTTCCATCTCTACAAATCTCGGTACATGATCAATTATTCCAAATTCTGATAAGACAGTAGTTTCTGTGAACTAATGCTTGAAGAATCGAACTGCCTCCTCAGCTATTTCATCCTCTTATTCTATCTAGTTTCCAGCACTATTTTGGATCCTTTTGAGCTGGAGTCTTTTCCTTTGACCATTAACCTGTATATAAAAAAATTTAGAGTTTCTATCCCCATCCTTGAACCATTACATTCCTGACTTTTATTTCCAGAATTCTTCTTCAATATCAAGATATTTGATCATTTCTACTTGCACCTTGTGAAGTCTTTCTCTATTCTCTTGTGAATTAAATGCCTCAAATTGAGCTTCATGAACCATCACCACTTCCTCCAAACTAGCTATCTTTTGAAATATATCACCATATGTTACTCTACTCCATACTGTCAGTGCCTTCTTCAACTTCTTCAATTTATGGTTAAACATGATAAATGGATTGACACTAAAGTCAGCATGCCAGTTCTACCTCACCACGTCTTTAAATGTATCATTCTTGATCCAGAAATTGAGAAATCGAAAAACCTTTTTCACTAGAGCAGTTTCCATGTCACACTTCAAATGCATAAGATTGTGATCTGATCCTATCTTTGATAGATGTGTGATTCCAATCCTGGGAAGGTTTGTTGAAATTCCATATCAGCTAAACATTGATCGAGACTTTTAAAAATGTATTCCTCATTTGATCTTCCATTCCACCATGTGAAAATGCTACCTTTGAAGCCCAAGTCTGAGAGATTGCAAGCACTTATGCAATGTCTGAAATCATCAACCTCTCTCAAGGACACGGGAAATCCTCCAAACTTTTCTTCTTCATCCCATATTACATTAAAATCTCCCCCAACTAGCCATTGAATAGTCATATCTCTTGCCATTGCATATAGTGAATCCCATAACTCAATCCTCTCAATAGCATCACATTTTGCATAGACCAAAGTAAGAATGAGTTCTACCTGAGTTTCAGTGTGGACTAATCTCAATGCCAACTGATGCACCATGTCATATAATATAGTAACTTCGAATACCTCATCAATAAATGCCCATATCTTGTTTGATACATTTGCAATCGCCTGTGCAAAGCCTATTTTCTTCTATACCTCTCTAGTTTTCTATCTTGTTGCATAGGTTCCATGAGTCCAATGAACTCAAAGTGATGCTGTCTGTTCATTGTGATAAGCCTCTCAAAGGCTTGTTTAGTCATCACTGACCTAACATTCCAAATAATTGCATTCACTATAAATTATTTGATTTGGTTAGGTTTCTTCTTGTTTGGACCCCAGTTGATGGAACACTGGAGTTATCTTTTGCTGTTTTCTTCCTTCCTTTAGCTACTGATTTAACCTTCTACATGTGCCTTGGAGAAAGGTCACCTTTCCTGGACACATTAAGAAAGTTCTGGACAATTGTCTCTTCAACAAAGTCCTTTCTTTTTCCTTCATTGAGTTCCTCTGCCATTTGATCACCTGCACATACTGCTGCAAGTATATTAGATTTATGATATTTAGGAATCATAGCTTGATCCCCAGATTTCTTGTGCTGCTTCACCTGATTGATTTCCAATGGAACAATAATTTTAGTCTCACCAACTGATTGAACCTTAGTCTCCTGTTTATTCCCATAAGTTTCACTCTCTCTATCCTCATTATTAACAAATTCAGGAACTGACAACTTCTTTCCAGTTCCACCTGGATCACCCATGTTGACATGAACAACTTTAGGATTTATAGTAGACAAATTAGGATTCCCTGCAACCACTCGATTTTCCTTGCTATTATCTTTTGTATTTTGTGTACCATCAGCATTGTTCTCATTATCCTCCTCTTTGTTATTGGTAATTACTGCATCTCCATTTACACTTTGATCCTCTTCTTCTACTTCGATATCAGAATCTATTTCAGCTTGTATTCCATCTGGAATTTACCCTTATTCTGAATCTTCTTCCCTTTGATCATCCCACAACCTTCCTCCAGACCATTGAATTCTCTTATTGATCTCAAAATTATCATTCCTTTCCTCTGCAGCATTAGAATTCACCTTGTCTAGATTTTTGGCCAACCTTGTTACACCTTTCTTTTCAAGGATTCCTCTATTGTCTTCTTCAAATGTTTGTGTTACACTTTTATCCCCAAGGGTCCTAGACAATACCATATATGTGAAACTTGGTCTTTTTTTAGTATTAAAAGAATATTTATTTATTTATAACTACAAGAACACAGGTGCTAGCGCGCTATAGTCATTATTAGCGCCTCGATGGGCTATAGTTATGCCTCTTAGGGAATTGTCATTTTCTATGGCAGCCAACTTATACCACAAACTATTCGAAATATTTCTTACACAAACAAAACTTTCCTGGTCTTTGTGGTAGGACTCTACCACAGATTCAAGAGGTGAGAAAAAAGTACATAATGTGTTATAGTTGGACTGTGTAGGAGCTTCCTTAGCCAAAATATGTGTAACACTATTTGCTTCCCAAAAGTTATGCTTCACCATGATGTCACGACCCAATTCCGGAGTCGTGATGGCGCCTGTCGTGGAACCAGGCAAGCCTCCCTATTTAACTAAGCTAGATTCAATTCCCAGTAAAAATGTGATTTTTAAACGAATTTATTAATAAAACTAAGAATCTAAAATTTAAAACAACATTTGAAAACTAAATTTAAATCTCCAATCCCCGGATCTGGTGTCACTAAGTCATGAGCTACTAAAACATAAGCAAAGAAAAGGGAAAATGGACAACATTGTCTCAAAATATAAATGAAATAGGTAGAATAAAGAAAGAGAAGGCGGGGTCGCGATCGTCAGCTGCTACCTCGACAATTCCACTAGAAACTCTGACCGCTGCTCAATATCCACTACTGGGTCCCGGTGTACCTGGATCTGCACACAAGGTGCAGGGGGTAACGTGAGTACACCAACTCAGAAGTAACGAACCCAAACTATGGGCTGGGAAGTAGTGACGGACAAAACCTCAATTATGTTACAATAAATAATGTACAAAATTTAGACATGCTAACAATTTATCAGGATGAGAAAATATGCCAAGTATGCCAGTATACTTTACATGCCATCGTAAAAGATATGAATGAAACCAGTATGGATATGCACATAGTGCTCACATATCTCCCACAGAAGTCCACTCAGTACTATATATATGGCTCTCAGGCCCAGGGAAGTTCCATCCCGAAATATGCATAAACACCGGTGACCGTAGTCACTACGTACTGAGGGAAAAGGCTAATCCAGCCCCCACGGAGAAGATCCATCTCCAGAATATAACACTCAGACAATTTCCATAACCATGGAAGATCCACCCCTCTCATAAACAAAGCTTCGGACATCCATGCCCAGGGAAGATCCATCCCTCAATATCTGCGCTCACGGGGGGTGTAAAGACTCCGGAGGGGCCCTAGTGGCCCAAGCGCCATATCAAGCCAATGAAGGCATGATTTAAATATCACTGCAGTGTGCAGTCCATTCTCATAACTGTCTCAATAACCGGCTCTCGGCCTCACTCAGTCATTACTCTTCAGTCTCACTCACATGGATCACAAATGCCTCCATCAGCCCGAAATAATGATAAATATGCATGTAATTAACAATAAGATTGAGATATGAAATGATATGCTATAACAGGACTGCATATATGACATCAAATAATCACAACATGGGACAACAATATACGACCACTCGGGTCTTAGCTTTTCTGGCGTGAAGCCTAGCATTTATACTTAACATGATTTCTAACATGTTCACAATTACCACATTAATAGATGCACAAATATCATCACGGAATGATCACTAAGCGGCGCCATGGGATAAGCCAGGCCACAAATACCCGGTGCACGCTCGCACGCCCGTCACTTGGCATGTGCGTCACCTCCACAATAGTCATAAATCATTTAGCTCGGGGTTTCGAACCCTCAGAATCAAGTTTGGAAACGTTACTTACCTCAAAACCGGCTAAAATATTACTCCGCAGTGCCTTTGCCTCTAAATCCGGCCTCTGAGTGCTCCAAGTCTACCAAGTTCAGATTTTTATCATGAATTTATGCTTAAGGAATAAATTCCAATCGAAAAATATCAAATTTAGCCCAAAACCCGAAATCGGTCAAAACCTGACCCCCGGGCCCACGTCCCAAAATTCAGAGAGTTTTACAGAAAAGTGTTCTTCATCCTTTCACGATTCCGTACATATAAAGAACACCAAAATCGGAGTCCATTTGACCCCTCAAATCGACCCCTAAAGGTCTCTTATTCTCAAGCCACAAAATCCCATTTTCTACTATTTTTTCATGAATTAAACGCTGAGATTATGGTCTATAATCACCCATAAATGAGTTTTAATAATCAAAATTACTTACCTCTAAGCAACCCACTGATTTTCTCCTTCAAATTCGTTCAAAAAGCTCTCTTCCGCCCAACAATGGTGTAAAATAAGGTTTAAGTCGCGGAAGGGTTTATTTAAATATGCCCAGTGATTTCCTCTCTGCGATCGCGGTCCAAGCCACGCGATCGCATAGACCAATGCTCCTGACCTCCGCGATCGCAGCACTATGCACGCGATCGCACAGTGCAATCGCCAGCCAACCCCACACGCCCAGTTTTCCTTTACGCGATCGTGATGAACCCCACGCGATCGCACTGAACTGACCCCCAAAGCTACGCGATCGCGACCCGTATTCTGCAATCGCACTGAACAAATTCGCCCTGGTACATTTTAACCCTACGCGATCGCACGCCTACCTACGCAATCGCAGTGAACAATCTTCAGCTGTGAAAACACCAGAAACAACAGTGTTTTTAGTCCAATAATGCCCGTTAATCACCCGAAATTAATCCCGAGCCCTTCGGGACCCCAACCAAAGTTACCAACATATCCTCTATCATCATTAAAACTTAGTTGTACTCTCAAAACACCAAAATTACCATCAAAACACCAAACTTATATCAGATTCAAGCCTATGAACTTTGAAATTACTAAAATCCACCAACGATGCCGAAACTATCCAAAACAACTTCGATTGACCTGAAATTTTGCAGACACATCCAAAATGACATTACGAACCTGTTCCAACTTCCGGAATTCCATTCCGACCCCGATAGCCTATTTTCCACTGCCGACCGAAAATCGCCAAAAACTAACTTTCGCCAATTCAAACCTAATTCTACACCGGACATCACAAAAATATTCCGAGCACACTCCTAAGTCCCAAATCACCTAACGAAGCTATCCGAGCCATAAAATCCATATTCCGAGATTGTTTCCCAATAAGTCAACTCTCAGTTGATTTTTTCCATCATAAGACTATCTTTTATAGACTAAGTTACTGAATTCTCATTTAACCATTCCGATTTCAAGACTATCGAATCTAACACATCAATAATAGAATAATTCACCTATGACAAGTCAATAACATTAATTTTTAATGCAATTTATACGTAACGACAGACCGGATCGTTACACATGATCACCTCTATTTGCATTGCTTGCTTCATTAACCACCTGCTTCATAAATAAAGTCACGGTAAGTTGGATAGTGATCATGAAGAAAACGTATGACTACTTTTGTTGTGTCTGTTTTCACTTCGATTGTGGCTATTTTTTGGCTGACTATAATTTGGAGTGCTTGCTGCCGTGCTTGTAATTCTACTTGTATTGGTGCTACTGCACGTGTTTTCTTGTGGTGTGCAACGACCCATTGGCCCTTGTGTGGTCGCGGATAACTCCGCCTACTCCTTGTAGGACCTTATTTTTTGAAAGCTCCATCGATATTAATCTTGCGCCATCTATTAGGAGGTGCCTGCCAATTGATACTAATATTTCTTTGTAAAGTATGTGCTATCAGATTAGTCGCTAAGTGCTTGCATGGCTTGGTCAATAATTCTTTTTATATTGATTCAATGGCTGGTATTGTTTTGGTTATTTTTTTTCTATTATTCCAAATAGTCCCGAGGGTGAATGGGAATACTTCTTCCCATGTGATATGCTTGTTGGTTATGGCAATATTGGAATTTTTAAAGTTTTCAACCCAGTGTGATGATAGTGTTTGTGGAGTTATTTTCCAATATATGGACTCCCAAAAAGATTTTGCAATATCGCATTCCCAGAAAATATGGGCGATTGACTTGTTTGTGTATTTGCATACAGAACAGTTAGGATCTATATTAACATCAATTATGTAAAGGTATTCCCGACTTGGGATTCTGTTATGGTAACATTTCCAGATGAAATACTTAATTTTGTTAGGGCATTTTGAATCCCAGATCCATTTGAAATAATTATTACTAGGTTCAATGCTCGTCAATTATCTTGTAACAAGAACTAGTAGTGAATACATCACTAGAACTAATGCTCCATAGTAGATTATTGGGCGTTATAAGTGTCTTATTTGGGACAAGGGTATTGATGTTGTTTATTATTGTATCTGAAAGGTCAAATGAAATTTTTCCCATTTCCCATCTCTCTTTGCCACAGATATATCTAATTCTTAAGTTGCTCTCATTCTTTGTCAATAGGCCAGTTATGAATCAATTAAGATTAGTTATGTTAGGGATCTAGTTTGTATTCCAAATGTTTAAATCAGAGTATTTATTAACCGACCACTTAATACCCTTGTTGAAATAGGACTATCCGTTTAGAAGACTATTCCAAGTATATGAGCCTATGTTGGTATTTTTTGTTTTCCCATATTTACTAATTAAAACCTTTGACCAAAGAGTTGATGGGTTATTAAGAATTCTCCATGCTAGGCTAGTAAGTAAAGCCAACTTTTTTGACCTGGCTTTTGTAACGCCTAAGCCACCATGTTCTTTTGTTTTGGTAACGGTGTCTCATATAATCAGGTGTAGTTTTTTCTTCTCCGTAGTAGTACCCCATTGGAAATCTCTTAGAACTTTACCAATAGCTTTTAAGATTTTGTTTGGTAGTAGGGATAATTGCAGTGGTTTGGCATGGTGTTTAGTAGGAGTGTAAAAACCGAATAGGAAAAACACACCAAATCGAAAGTCAAACCAAACCGATTAAAAAATCCGACTAGGTTTGGTTTGATTTGGTTTGGTATTGAGTAAAAAAATTCGAACTAAACTGACATATAAATATATAATTTTTATATATACTTTTAAGATTTCATATATAATTTTCTTTAAAAATATCTAGAAATATATGAGATTCTCTTGTGGGATATAATATTTAATAGTATATGAAGTGCTCCATATTAATTAACCTCAAATAATGGGTTGTATGATCACTTTCTCATCAAATATTACTAAAATGTGTCAATCTCATTGTTCTTCTATATTTATATCATGTTAAGATCTATTAAATACTTATATCTTTTTCGAATGTGAATTGATTATTATTAATTAGGTGTTATATTGATTTTTATGTTTAATTACCAAATTCGGTTAACCTTGAAAGCGTACATTTACGAAAATTTATTGTTAGACGACTATAAAACTAACTATTATGTGTAACTAAGAAAATTCTCCCATAAGAATATTTTAATACATAGTATTTTTGTCAATTTTTTATATTTTTGCTAAACATATATTTACTTATAAAAAATTTAACAAAGTAAGATTGAAATAATATTTAAGTAACAAAAATCCGAAAAACTCGACAAAATCGACCCAATCCAAATCGATATAGTTGGTTTGGTTCGGTTTTGATAAAAAATGAACCAATCTGGTCCATGTACATCCCTAGTGTTTAGAGTCGAGATTACTAAGGTACTCCTACAAGACATACTTAACCAATTTGGGCGTTCCAATTGTTTAATATTGACCTCATCTTATCGATCAAGAATCGATAATCCTTGTATTTTGGATTGTTGTTTAGGATAGGGAATCTTAGATAAATCCTAATTTTTTAACTAATTTTTATATTAATTAAGTTTGTCAATAGATTTTTGGTTGAAGCTCCACAATTTTTGGAGACAATTAATTTTAATTTTTCTCTATTAATACTCAAGCCTGAATAGTTACAAAAATTCTCCATGCTACACCAAATTGTTTGGATTATTTTTTTATTTGTTTGCCTCATTAGAATTTAATCGTCTGAAAATAATAGGTGAGATAGTGTGTGTGTGTGTGGGGGTGGGGGTGGGGGGGGTGGACTTCTAAGATTTAATTTTATAGGGTCTCAATTCCTGGTATCTAGTTGATTTTTAATATTTTTTGAGAGCATATCCATGCAAAGGATAAAAAGGTAGGGGGACATAGGATCACCCTACCTAATGCCCCTTGTAGGAGTATTTTTTTTGTTTTGTTCACGTTAACTAGTATGGTTATATTGCTAGTTGTGATACAATTAATAATTAACGAGGAAATTTTTAGAGGGACTTTATAGAACTTTAAGGTTCTATAAATGTAAGACCATTCCAATTTTCCAAAAGCTTTCTCTAAATCTCTTTTTAGAATTAAGCTAGGCTTGCATTTTGATGAATTAATTTTCATCATGACTACTTGGATGATGATTGCATTATCATTAGTTCACTTGTTTTTTAAGAAACTAGATTGTTATGGGTTGATGAGACGATTTAGGAAAGTCTTGATTTGATTGGTATTATTTTTGTTATCACCTTATAAATAGTGTTACATAAGCTAATAGGACTAAAATTCTTAAGGTTGTTAGCATTATTAATTTTTGGGATGAGGCACAAGTATGTATCGTTGATGCCAGGAGGTATTGTGTTTGTTTGAAAGATGTTTTGGCATAAATTGATAACCTTACTATCCACAATGTGCCAATATTTTTGAAAAAGGAAAGGTCTATCCATACGGGCCTGGTCTTGTATGGTTTAAAAGAGAAGACTGCATTCCTGATATCATAATTTCTTAACGGATTATCAAGGCTTGAGAGGTCTATTGTGTGAAAATTCTCATTGTCCCTTTTTAATAATCGACCAGTCAATCCTAACATGGGAGGCAGTAAAAATATTTGTGAAGTAATATGTTGTGTGGTTCATTAAAGAAATTTGATCATCTATCCAATTCTCATTGTCATCTTTAAAGAAAACAAGAATGGTTCTTCCTTCTTCTGTTGGTCGCCTTAATGTGGAAAAACTTTGTGTTTGCGTCACCATCGTTAAGCCAAGTTATCTTAGATCTTAATTTCCTGTTATCTTCATCCATCTTTAGAATGTTGTTATAATATTCTATAAGTGTATGTTCAAGATTAGTAAGGAAGTTACTCATAGCATAATTAGTAGAGTTTTGGATTCCATTGAGTCTAGCTAAAATTTTCCTCTTATTATTAAAAATATGGCCAAATGTCTTCTTCTTCCATTCTAAAACTTCATTTTTGAAGAAGTTTGTGCCACTCAATAGGTCCCTATTTTTCCAACTATTTATGACAAGATTAGCAAAAATCAGGATGGTTGTTTTGGTTGTTGTTTTCAGTGGCATTCCTATGTTTCTCCTTAGAGATGGCACTAATATCACCACATTCTTTCCCATTGTAGGGTCCTGTGGAGGTCTTATGTCCAGAGAGCACTTGAAGAGTATCACTGGACAGCTGAAGATAGATTTCTTGTCTAGCCTCTTCTTGAATATTAGTATTTTATATCTCTCTTAGGCTTGAAAAGGCCACTGATGGATCCCCCTATGTGGCATGATGTCCTCCTCGATTCATTCCTGGTTTTGCATGTTTGGTGGTGGAGCCTGTTCTTCCGTTGGAGCTTGCTGTGGTGCCATCGGTTGGTTCTCCTTGTGTTGCACAGTCCATTGGATGAATTTTGAGTTCATCAATGTTAGTTCTTCCGGTTCAAAGAATGGAAAGTTTAGTAGAGCATTTTTTGAAATCTATTAGTAGGAGCTGCTTGGTATTTTCCACATGTGTTGCATGGTGTATACTAGATTTTGGTTCATTGGGGGTGCAAGAGGTTGAAGGATGTTGTTCATCCACATTTGTTTTGTAAAGTTGTTCATTTTAAGATTCATTCCGTACGAGATTAGTTGTGCAAGATAGTGTGTTTTGGATTATCATAATGGATTCTTGGCCGTTGATCTCTAGATTGAAGGAGATTGCATGGCCCATCAAACCTAGCTCCACCCCCGATTGAGGTTGATGGTTTGGTGGATTTGGTGTTATGCATACACTACTACAAAAAAGATCTTTAGCGGCAATTATTTAGAGTCAATATGACAACTGCCATCAATTTGTTCACGGAATCCAAATATTAACGGCTAATGAATATTGGCTACTAATTAGTATATGTTAGCGCCTATTTAAGAGAAAAGCCGCCAATATAATTGATTTTTCTTTTCATATTCCCTCTAATTTCTCCTTTTCCCTCTAAATCTTTTTGCGCCTAACTTTTACTATCGTATTTACCCTAAACACTACAAAAAAGAGAAAAACTTTCTCACAAAGAAAGAAACCTTCTATCAGATAAAGTACCCTCTCGATTCTTCAATCCCCTGTAACCAAAATTGCTGGCCACCATCACAATCACCCGTAAGTTTGCCTTTTTATATATTTCCATCTCTATCTTTAGGTTATTGGTTGAATAGGTTTAGGGATTAATGAAAAATTGTACTTAAATTGAAGCATTATCATAAGTTAATTGGTTTGGTCTAAATCCTTCAATTTGAAAGATTCTCACTTAGCATCTGGGATGTTTTAACAATATGGATAGCTTTCGTTGGGGCTGCACTCTTTTTGCAAGATTGAAGTATATACAAGTAAAGATGTTTATTCTCTAGCTTTCTATTTTTCTTATTGATATAGGCTGATGCGTATTGCTATTCTGTAACGATCCGACCGATTATTTTGAGAATTTGCACTTCACTCCCTAGTTTTCGGGCATTGTAGCCCCATATAATGCATTATTACTTATGTGAATCGTCGATTTTGGTTTTCAGGTTATTCGGAATTGATTTGGAAGAACGATTCTAAGCTAGAAGCTTCACAATTTGAAAAGTTTGACCAAGTTTGACTTTTTAGTATTTAACTTCGGATTGAATTTGTGATGGTTCCGTTAGCTCCGTTGGGAGATTTTGGACTTGGGAGCGCGTTCAGATTTTGATTTGGAGGTCCGTAGTAGAATTTGGCTTGAAATGACGAAAAGTTGGAATTTTAGAATGTTTGACCGGGTGTGTACTTTTTGATATCAGGTTAGATTCCGATTTCGGAAGTTAGAGCAGGTCTGTAATGTCAAATTTGACTTGTGTGCAAAATTTGAGGTCAATCGGACATGATTTGATAGGTTTCGGCATCGGTTGTGGAAGTTTGAAGTTTCAAAGTTCATTGATTTTGAATTGAGGTCTGATTTGTGTTTTTAGCGTTGTTTGATGTAATTTTAGGTCTCTACTAAGTTTGTTTTATGTTATGGGACTTGTTGGCATGTTCGGACAGGGTACCGAGGGGCTCGGACGTGTTTCAGATTGATTTCGGGCTATATTTCTTCATGTTTTCAGTGCTGGTGTATTTTGATGTCTGGTGTCTCAGTCCTTCATCGCGTTCGCGAGGCAAGTGTCGCAAACGCATAGTGTATTTTGATGGCAGTGTCATTTTCTTTATTGCGTTCGGGAATATTGGTCAGTGTTCGCGAAGAGTTGGGGCTAGTCTTCTTCGCGTTCGTGTAGAGTTGGACTGGGGGCTGGAGTGGAGGATCTTTCTTCATCGCGTTCATGAGGCTTGTGCCTTGTTCGCGTAGTTCCGTCTCCAGTGTGTATCGGGTATGCGAGGTTTGTGCCGCGAACGCGTAGAGCATTTTGGTGGCTGGTGTTTTTGTTCATCACGAACGTGATGGTTATCCCGCGTTCGCGAAAGAGGAGGGCTCGACAGAATATAAAATACTCTATTTCGAGGGTTTCAGTCATTTTTGCATTTTTTGAGCTATGGAGCTCGGATTGAGGCGATTCTTGGAAGAAATTTTTACCACATGAATTGGGGTAAGTGTTTTCTACTCGATTTTGGTTATATTCCATGAATCTATCATCGATTTTAGTTTTTGGTTGATGAATTTTAAAGAGGAAATTAGGGGTATTGGCCTAAAATTTTATAATATGAATTTTTGAGTTTTGAACACCGATTTGGAGTCGTATTTGAGTGAAACTAGTACGGTTGGACTCGTAATTGAATGGGTTATCGGATTTTGTGAGTTTTGTCAAGTTTCGAGGCATGGGTCGGGGTGTGATTTTTCGCCGGGTCTGGGATTTGTGTTAGGATTTGATCTTTATCATTTGGAATTGTCTCCTTGGGCTTTATTTGATGTATTTGAGGTTCTTTTGGCTAGTTTTGAGCCGTCCAAAGGTCTCTACGTGCGTGATGACATTCTTGGAGCATCGCTTGGTTTGCTCGGCATTGGTATTGGATCGTTCGAGGTAAGTAACTCTTCTAAACTTAGGTTAAGGGTATGAAACCCCGATTTTTTGTGCTATGTGATTGGTGTTGAGGTGACGGCCGTGTGGGCGTGCACCGTGTGAATTGTGACTCCGTTACTTCTTTGGTACTGTGTAGTTACCTGACCTTACCTATGATTATGAAATTTCTACGTACTTGAGCTATTGAGTTGTGATCCATGTTAGACACCATGTCTAGGCTACATGCCTATCCTATTGGGACCCACTGGGGTCATTTCTGCTGTGGAGTTATCTGCTTTCATTATTTTATATACTCAGTCCATGTGCATATCATATCTCAGTCTCTGTTGTTATTTATTGATACATCACATCATCATATTCGGGCTAGTTTCATGACATTGTGAGCCTGAGAGAGAGAGAGAGAGAGAGAGAGAGAGAGAGAGAGAGAGAGAGAGAGACTGGAGAGATTGATGTCTGAGTGAGGCAGAAGGCCTGATTGCGAGGATATTTATAGGATCGGGCTGCACGCCGCAACATGTTTTATTAATTTATGCAAAGATTTTCTTGATATAGCGCTTGGGCTGCAGGAGCCCCTCCAGAGTTTGTACACCCCCCCCAGTGAGTGTAGGTTCCTACTGAGTGCGAGTGCCGAGTGCCGAGTGATTGGGAGGACTGTGTGACTGTGAGGACTGAGTGATTGTGAGGACTGAATGACCGGGAGGATTGAGTGAATTGATACTTTGAGAGTATGCATATGGTTCTATCACTGAGTCGCTTCGCATTCGATATGCACATGACATACATGCATAGAGATGCATTTTCCTCGTGCGGTACGACATAACATCATTCATGACTTCTCACATATATTGACATATGGGCATCGATAGGTATTTTACACTTACTATCTGGAGAGAAAATGAAACATCATATTTACTGTTGAAAGATTTTTAGAAAAAATTATGGTTTTCAAACTATCTCATATTTTACGACGAATTTGGTAAAGGATTTGAGTTTTCAATGATATTCTTGAAAAGTGGAACTATTTTTGAAAAACTGTGAAAAAGATGAGCATTTTTATCTCTGAGTTACTTTCTTGTTTATATGCTTTATGTTGTTATGAACTGCTATTGGTTATTGGTATTGGACCTGACCTATGTTCCAGCTCGTCACTGCTTTCAACCTAAGGTTAGGTTTGTTACTTACTCAGTACATGGGGTCGGTTGTACTGATACTACACTTATGCACATTACGTGCAGATGTTGACTGCTGTTGTTGGTGTGTTCGATGGTTGCTGGATTTGAAGACGTACCTACATCCCTGTTGCAGATGCCTCTTTTGTTCGGGGTAGCCTTAGATTATAAAGCTCTGTTTATGTACTTTTCAAACAGACTATGTATTTATTTCATTTCCGCTTTGTAAACTCTATTCTTAGAAACTCATGATTTGTACTACCAGTCCTTGGGGAATGTGTAAGATTTAGATAATTACTTTTGTTTAATTGTCTTATTAATATTAGTTGAATTGGACAGCTATTAGCTGGCTTACCTAGCGAGTTGGGTTAGATGCCATCACGACTAGTGGATTTGGGGTCGTGAAAGATTGGTATCAGAGATCTAGGTTCATAGGTTCTACAAGTCATGAGCAATTGTCTAGTAGAGTCTTGCGGATCGGTATGATGACGTCCATACCTACCTTCGAGAGGCTACAAGACATTTAGGATATACTTCCCATATTTCTTTCCTTATTGTGCGGAATTGATTCAACTTAAAGCGTAACTCTTTGAATTCCTTCCACACATTCGTATGCGCAGATGAGCGCTCGGTATCAACTGTGCATCAATGGCTCGTGATCCCATGGATGGGGTGCGATATGTGATTTCGGTGTGCTGATGATGGGACGGTATGGAGGACTTGAGGCTAGGTTTTGACTATAGCTTGAGCATAGAGATGTTGATTATGTGAGCACGTGCTTTTGGACTCATATGCCCGACAGTGTCCCTATGAGTGGAATTGGTGACTACATAAGTGGCTGGATGGCTAAATGTGAGTACGATGTGTCTATGGGTGTATTCAGATATATTGAATTTGACAAAAAGGTTTGATTGAGATGTAAATTGGGTTCTTGATTTCTGTTTTTATTTGAAGTATAGTCTCGAGTCATGGGTGTGTTGAAGGATCTTTTCATGTTGTCTATTTGAGGAGTGAAGTATATTTTGATGTCATTATATTAGATTAGAATCAAGAAGATTAAGTGATTGGGTAGTAGTGGTAACTACAGAAGAGTATAGGTAGATGTTAGTTTGAGGCAAAGCAGGTGGATATCTCCTACGGGGTGTCCTGATGGTGTGTGATCCCTTTGTTGTTTGTAACGAGTTCTCTTTTACCAGTGAATTATATGTGTTGCAATTGAGTTTTGATCGCTTATGAGAGATAGCTTGATTTTTCCAAGGGCGAATGCGAGATTTGTAGATGATTTGAGATATTAGATGGTTTGTGTTACATGAACTTATGAAGAATTTAGTTGAATTTCAGTGTGAGATTTTTGTAGCAATAGAGTATGGGCATTCTGAGTTATTGTGTGTTTTGATCTATGGCTTTGAGCCCAGTGGGGGGAGTCTGCTACTGCTGTCTTGTATTGGTTTCAGTTTTAGCTATATTGGTGAACCAGGTATGGCTTATAGAGGTTGAGATCGAGAATGACTCGAGTAAGGGAATTTCTGGATACAAGTTGTATTACACTCTATGGGTATATGGAAATCATGGGATGATTGAGTGGTTATTCGTGAAAGATGTAGTGTTCATGGAGTAGAAATTTTCTCGGTTGCTTAGAGGTGTGAATTACTTCTCAGGGTGTTGGTGTGCTAATGGGGCACGGGTCGTTCAGTCCATTTGGTCAATTTAGTTAAGGTTTAAGCAGGGTGGAAGACACTCGAGAAGGGTTCTAATGAATTCAAGACTTATATGTAACAATTGATAATCTTCAGGATGTGTACTTGGCTAGAAACTGAGATTTATATTGGAGGGTGTCAAGACTTGTGGCATTTCTATATCCTTATGGATTCTACATATCAGTATCAGGAAGGTGAAGGTAATGGCTTTAGATTTGCAGGAAGTATCTTCAGAGTAAGTATTTTGGTTGTGGTACGTTTGGGATACATAAAAAGGGAATTCAGCGGCTTATAAGCCTTAGGGCGGTGTGATTCTATGCTAGAGTTCGTGGGGCAAGTTTTAGTTAAGGATAGTAGTGTTCTAGCAAGGAAAAGTATCAATTTGAAGGCAATTCAGAAGGAAACTCGGAGAATAGGAAAACTTGGTGGTAGGTTGGATCGGCATGGTAATGGGTATGATCAGTTTTTTGGGTGCTTATAACGTGGTGAGTTTCTACAGGTGTTTTGAGGTGAGACTCTTGGGTTTTGACGGCCTTCGTAGCTTGGTTGAGTTAGAGGGATTCAGTCCTGACGGTTTGGTTATGTGCAAATGTGTTTCGGAGAGTTCTTGATGGTCTCTACCATGGTTTGAGATGTATATTTCTTACTGGTGTGTGGGGCATGTTGCGTATTGTGATTTTCTCCTGGATAGGATCAAATGTAAAGTTTTTAGCTAATTGAGTATGTAGTTGCTTGTGACTTGGAATGGATTACGAAGTTCTTGTATTTTTTGTATGATGGCACGGTATATGCGGTGGGTTGTGTAGGATTGATTTGTATGTGTAAGGTCACGATTCAGTTTTGAAGGGAAGTTCATGAGTCCCTAGGCAACATAGACAGTTCAGATGACTAGGTAAATGACATTACTATTTGGTATGGCTTGATGAGAGTATACATTTCAAAAGGGGCAATGTGTTTTGATTTATGGATACTTCATTGGTATTGCGGCACTCTCCTGGTTGATCAACTGATGATGCTCAAATTTTTCTTTATGGCACAGAAGGATTATAGAAGTATTCCTCGTGGGATGATCGTGTATTGGAGAAGTGTTAGTTGTTGAGGTGGTGGAATTAAGATCGGATATGCTGATTCGTGGGTTCTATGGATTTGGAGACTGGGAGTTCTCATGAGTGGATGGTTTCGTGGTTGTGGACTGTGGAAATGTAGCCAAGGTTAGTTAGAGGGTAGTATGTATTGTGATTCAGTCATTGTGGACTTTCAGAGGGTTATTTATCTATCTGTGGGGGACCATAGTTGATTTGGAGTCCATTGATAGGCCCAATTAGGATGTATATTCTACATCGGGTCGGATTGGTTGGCTCCATACTGCTATCGTTGAGAGATTTTTCATTCGGTTGTTGCCGAGCTTATTCGTGTTCTGAAGTGATATGTGAGCTACTTTTCTATACAACGAGGAGTTGTGTGTTGGTTATATGCACATATGTGCGGTTCTATTTGGGCTTTATGGAGTAAGTTGAGCAAGATGAGTATTTGAGTACTGCATGATTGAGTATGCGTTGGCTATGTTCTTTTCGGATTGTGGTATCGTGTTATTTTCCCTCCGTGGTTATGGTAATGCACTTTGGGTATTTGATGTCGAATCTCGCGCGGTTATTAATGTTGAGCAAGGCGGCTCGAGGTATGTAATATGGACCAGTGTTTGGATGGGGTCACACATTATGACGGAGTTATGTTGAGATATGATCCCTTGTGTTGGATTCACGTGTTTTGGTTCTACGGTGTATGCTAGGCTCATAGCATGGCGTTGTGATGGTACTTGTTGAGCTGGTGAGACAGTTCCCTCGTTTGAGTCATTTTTCCATGGTTTGAGTACAGTTGGATTGTTGCTTATTAGTACACGGATTGAACGAGTTATGGCTTTAGACTGTATTGATGTGTCATGTCACTAGAGTGGTCGTGTTGGATGAGATGAGGTCATTGGACCTAGAATGGATACTCTCGGATTAGATTGTGGTATTGGAAGGATAATATCGGAAGTCAGCTTAGAAATCTGTTATTGTTCTTGTCGGGGGAGAGGGAGCTCCATGACCTGTTGATCTGGGAATGGTTATGAGTTTCTGCGTGTTTCTTTCATTATTGGAAATATATGAAGGGGTTAGAATGAGGCTTTGTTTGATAAGAGGTTTATTACCGGCATTGGGTTATTTTTAGTAGCTATTGTAATTAGGAATTATCACTATGAGTATTTGAGTTTCAAGGTATATCATGTGATTACATCTTGGGTCATGGTGAAGACTTGATACAACTTATTCAGACTTGTACAATGTGTTGATGTAAGATTCTAATCTTATGGAAATTCCTAATGTTGGAAATTGGATTCTAAGGCTTATGGGCTAAGTTGAATTAGGAAATTTTAGTTATGTTGTGTTATCAGACCTATATAGGATAGGGTGACGTGGGATCACCCCCGGGTATGTGCATGGTAAGTTTACACGGCGGTTTGATGGCTTTGAGAACAACTCTGGGCACGTTCAAGGACAAACATATGTTTAAGTGGGGGAGGATGTAACGACAGACCGGTCGTTTTGAGCATTTGCACTTCGCTCGCTAGTTCTCGGGCATGAGTAGCCCCGTATGATGCATTATGACTTATGTGAATTGTCGGTTTTGGTTTTCAGGTTATTCAGAATTGATTTGGAAGAACAATTCTGAGCTGGAAGCTTTAAATAGGTCCGATTGACCTAAAATTTTGCACACAAGTCATATTTGATTACAGACCTGCTCTAACTTCCGGAATGAGAATCTGACCCCGATATCAAAAAGTCCACTCCCGATCAAACATTCCAAAATTCCAAATTTTTCGCCATTTCAAGCCAAATTCTACTACGGACCTCCAAATCGAAATCCGGACGCGCTCCTAAGTCCAAATCACCTAAAGGAGCTAACAGAACCATCAGAAATTCAATCCGAGGTCAAATACTAAAAAGTCAAACTTGGTCAAACCTTTCAAAAGTTCATTAATTTTGAATTAAGGCGTGTTTTGTGTTTTTAGCTTTGTTTGGTGTAATTTGAGGCCTCGACTAAGTTCGTGTTATGTTATGGGACTTGTTGGCATGTTCAAACGGGGTCCCGATGGTTTCGCCCGTGTTTCAGATCGATTTCGAGCTATATTTCTTCATGTTTTCAGTGCTGGTTTATTCTGATGTCTGGTGTCTCAGTCCTTCAATGCGTTCGCGAGGAAAGTTTCGCGAACGCGTAGTGTATTTTGATGGCAGTGGAATTTTCTTCATCGCATTCGCGAATATTAGTCCGCGTTCGTGAAGAGTTAGGGTTAGTCTTCTTCGCGTTCGCGTATGAGAGATCGCATTCGCGTAGAGTTGAGCTGGGGGCTGGAGTGGGGAATCTTTCTTCATCGCGTTCGCGAGGCTTGTGCTGCGTTCGCCTAGTTCCGTCTGCAGTGTGTATCGCATTCGCGAGTCTTGTGCCGTGTAGAGCATTTTGGTGGCTGGTGTTTTTGTTCATCGCGAACGTGATGGTTACCACGTTCGCGAAAGAGGAGGAATAGGCAGAATATAAAATACTATATTTCGAGCGTTTCGGCCATTTTTGCATTTTCGGAGCTATGGAGCTCGAATTGAGGCGATTCTTGGAGCAGTTTTCACCACATGAATTCGGGTAAGTGTTCTCTACTCGGTTTCAGTTATATTCCATGCATCTATCATCGATTTTAGCTTTTGGTTGATGAATTTTAAAGAGGAAATTGAGGGTTTGGCCTAAAATTTCATAATATAAATTTTTGAGTTTTAAACACCGATTTGGAGTCGGATTTGAGTGAAACTAGTATGGTTGGACTCGTAATTAAATAGGTTGTCGGATTTTGTGAGTTTTGTCGAGTTTCGAGGCGTGGGCCCAGATGTGATTTTTGGCCGGGTCTAGGATTTGAGTTAGGATTCAATCTTTATCATTTGGAATTTTCTCCTTGGGCTTTATTTGATGTATTTGAGTTGCTTTTGGCTAGTGTTGAGCCATCCGGAGGTCGCTACGCGCATGATGGCATTCTTGGAGCATCGCTTGGTTTGCTCGACATTGGTATTGGATCGTTCGAGGTAAGTAACTCTTCTAAACTTTGTGCTGAGGGTATGAAACCCCAAATTTTTGTGCTATGTGATCGGTGTTGAGGTGACGCACATGCTAGGTGACGGGCGTGTGGGTGTTCACCGTGTGAATTGTGACTCCGTTACTTCTGTGGTACTGTGGTGTTACTTGACCTTACCTGTAATCATGAAGTTTCTATGTACTTGAGCTTTTGAGCTGTGATCCATGTTAGACACCATGTCTAGGCTACATGCTTATCCTGTTGGGACCCACTAAGGTCATTTCTGTTGTGGAGTTATCTGCTTTCATTGTTTTATATACTCAGTCATACGCATTCATATTCATATCATATCTCAGTCTTTGCTATTATTTATTGATACATCACATCATTATATTCGGGCTAGTTTCATGACATTGTGAGCCCGAGAGAGAGATACTGGAGAGATTGATGACTGAGTGAGGCCGAGGGCCTAATTGCGAGGATGTTTATGGGACCGGGCTGCACGCCGCAACATGTTTCATTGATTTATTCCATTATTTGCTTGATATAGTGCTTGGACTGTAGGATCCCCTCCAGAGTCTGTACATACCCCCAGTGAGCGCAGGTACCTACTGAGTGCGAGTGCCGAGTGTCGAGTGCCGAGTGATTGGGAGAACTGAGTGACTATGAGGAATGAGTGAATTGATACTCTGAGAGTATGCATATGGTTCTATCACTGAGTCACATCGCATTCAATATGCACATGACATACATGCATAGAGATGCATTTTTCTCGTGTTGTACAGTATCACGTCATTCATGACTTTTCACATATATTGACATATGGGCATCGAGAGGTATTTTACACTTACTATATGGAGAGAAAATGAAACATCATATTTACTGTTGAAAAATATTTTGGAAAAATTTACGATTTTTAAACTATCTCATATTTTATGACGATTTCGGTAAAGGATTTGAGTTTTCAATGATATTCTTGAAAGGTGGAACTATTTTTGGAGAACTGTGAAAAAGCTGAGCATTTTTATCTCTGAGTTACTTTATTATTTATATGCTTTATGTTGTTATGAACTTCTATTGGTTATTAGTGTTGGACCCGACCTATGTTCCAGCTCGTCACTGCTTTCAACCTCAGGTTAGGTTTATTACTTACTCAGTATATGGGGTTGGTTGTACGGATACTACACTTCTGCACATTCCGTGCAAATGTTGGTTGTTGTTGTTGTTGTTATGTTCGATGGTTGCTGGATTTGAAGACGTACCTGCGTCCCTGTTGCAGCTGCCTCTTTTGTTCGGGGCAACCTTAGATTATAAAGCTCTGTTTATGTACTTTTCAAACAGACTATGTATTTATTTTATTTTTGCTTTGTAAACTCTATTTTTAGAAGCTAATGATTTGTACTACCGGTCCTTGGGGAATGTGAGATTTAGATAATTCCTTCTGTTTAATTGCCTTATTAATATTAGTGAAATTGGATAGTTATTAGCTGGTTTACCTCGCGGGTTGGATTAGGTGCCATCACGACTAATGGATTTGGGGTAGTGACACATTCTAATGCCTATTGTATATTACCATCTTTAATATGATTAGTAAATATCTATTCTGCTGTGCACTGCATTTCACATTTATCGTCCTTTTGAATTTTTGATGGTTTATCTTTCTTCTCCCTAAAACATACAAACATCGTACTATTTAGTGTAATGACAAAATTTCCCCTCTTTAACTTTTCTATAATTTTTGTTATTGTATTGGGGGATTAGGGAAAGGTAAAAAGAGATAATGAGAATTGAACCTACATATATCACGTAGGAGAATTGAACCTGCTTTAGAATTGAGTGAAATACTGTAGCAAGATCTTCACTTTTTGGGGGGTTTCTTCTTATTTAGATTAAGTGTTGGAAATATAGTAGAACCTCTCACGACCCATTTCTCCCTTCTTAAAGACATCGTGATGGCACCTAGTCGCTACGACTAGATAAGCCTAATAGTTTCGGAATGATAGAAATAAAGCAGTAATTAACAACTAAACTTCAATAGATATTGTATACTGATAAAAATTATTGTTCGGCATATATAAGTAAAATAGAACTCGAATATAAAAAGTATTCCCAAAACCCGGTAATCACGAGTCACAAGCTCTAAGAAATTTGTCTAACTGTCTTCTATACATTAGTGTCTAAAAGAGATAAAGGAGGAAAATAACATAAAGGATAGAGGGGGACGGCGAGGATTTGCGGGCGCGAGCAGATGTACCTTGAAATCTCCAGTAAGTTGCAACGACTGCACTAACGATGAGGCGGGTAAGATTTACCTGGATCTGCACACGGAAAACATATGCAGAAAAGGGTGTGAGTACACCACAATGGTACCCAGTAAGTGCCGAGTCTAACCTCGGTCGAGTAGTGACGAGGTCAGGTCAGGGCCCTACCGGAATATATATATATATATATATATATATATATATATATATATATATATATATATATATATATATATATATATATA